>OY723304.1:600000-779137 GCA_963210315.1 Rhynchopus euleeides
ATCCTTGGGGTTCAGGCGTGGTGGGGGAGTGAGGGGTGGGGGTGGGGGGGAGAGGTACTTTCCAGCTCTAAAAACCGCACGCTGCGAGATTTCTCTCCTCGTTTGCTGTGGGCAGGGTCGCCTTTCGCCTCACACAAGTGTGTTTGTGTGTGTAACTTCCCTTCACTCAACAGGCAGGGCTCCGTCACCGGAGGACAGGCCCTGATGCGATATACACACACATAGACAGCAGGCGATTGGAGGACTTCGCCTGCCTAAACCTAAGACTTTTGAGGGCCTTCCACTCCCACCCCCACCCCCGAACACAGGACTGGTCAAAACACACACAACACCCGGTAGTCGGGTCTGCAGTCGGGCTGTACTCCGACGAGGCGTCGGGCCCCCGAATCCTGCGTATTGCAGGGGAACCTACCCCCGGCCTGACCTGGCATGGTCAGGGCTACCAACGTTTGCCTGGGTTCTGGCATTGCGGCGTCCAGCCCATCAAGTGGGGTGAGCACGGCACTGCCCGATCCGGAGTGGAGAGTAGGGAGAGAGCTTCCCACCCTACACCCTACACCCCCTGCCCACCCCCCTCGGTGTGTGATTTTTACAAACGTGCCACTTGCCATGGGTTTCAGTTGCCAAAGTCGTTTGTAAAAAAACATCACGTTCTTTTTGGGCAGAGCCGCCTCGGCTCAACAACACACCTACCCCACCCGCCCCCCCCTTTCCACTAAACACCACCGGTGCGGTGGGCCCGGCCTGCGAAGAGGCGTTTTATATACCACAGCTGCCACACCGCCATGGCAATCGTCGACGCGGTCTGCACAAAGGATATGAAATTGAGCAGGTTCTCCGTCCCCTCCCCCAGCTCCCGGAGGTACCTCTCGCGTGACGAGAGGAGGTACTGGTCATCCAGCACCTCGGCCAGCCCCTGCAGGACGCGGTCCACCGACAGGCTGATGCCGTCGAACACCCTCCGTTTCACATCCTCTCCAGGCTCCTCATTCTCCGCGCCTGCACCCGCGCCATAGTCAGGGTAGGGCTTGTGGTGGTCGACATTCAAGCTCACGCTCTTCTTGCCATGCGAGTTCACCATGCACACCTTGAACGGCCCGGACACCCCCGCAATGAAGTACACCTTCCTCCCCCCGGAGCTGTCATACCCCGGGGATTGGTACACCACCTCCCCACGGGGGTCCTTCACAACCAGGTCCAGGGTGCGGGTCCCCTCCACAATGGTGTACTCTACGAACACCTCGTCCCCAGCGGACACCTCCTCAAAGAAGCAGCGCTCCTCGACGCCGGACAAAGGGAAGTGCAGGGCATGGTGCAGCTTGCCCCCGGCAGGTGCGGAGTGGCAGAGGAGTAGGAGCAGCAGAGAGGCGTGCAGGCACCCGCTGTTGCGATGCCACATCGTGTCTTGTAACGCGTGTGTGTAGGGGTGAGGCCCGCCGCCTCGACCCGCCTGTGTGTAGGGTGGGTGCGTGGTGACCATGTCTTGTGTGGGGAGATCCTGCGCGGATCACAGCCCACCCCCGCCCATCTCTACCTCACAGCGGAGGCCCCACTCTGTGTGTGTGGTGACCATGAGGAGATCCTGGGCGGATCATATCACACCCGGGGTGTGGTGGGGTGGATGACAAGTGGGTTCCTGTCTCGGTTGATCGAGAGCAGGTCCAAGGATGGCAGTGATGCGCCGAAGGCGATGGGGGCGAAAGGACATAGGGCATCCCTCAAAATTACTCGAATACCTGGTCGACTCGGGTACGACTAGGGAAGGACGACCCGCTTCTCCGTCACCATAAACGGGCGTTTCCAGAATATCCAGAAGATCCGCGAGCTGTCGACAAACACGCGCGAGTCATCACAGGGCCTCCGCACCAAGATCGTAGATGCATGGGGCCCTTCGACGCACCCTAAATAGAGGCAGCTCAGTACTTCGACCCGGTGGTGGCCAAGGCGTGGGCCATCACCAAGGGGGCCGACCACATCGTCAACAGCCCCCGGGCCGGGTTTGGTTCCCCCCAGCAGTGGCCCCGTCAACACCGCCGCCAGGAGAGGACACTGCAGTGCCTCGCGTTGTTCGCCTTGAGTATATGTGTGTGTCCAGTGGTTTGTATCGTGCTTACTCTACAGGAACCAGGCAGCCAGGCGCCCGGCATTCATTTCTCCACAAATCAGAGTGCTGAGGAGCCTGGCGTGGCTCTAAGGCTCTGTCGTGGTTTGGGAAGCGGTGTGCGACAGGCGGCATCCGGAACCCCGTGGTGGGCATGCGGGAGTGAAAAAATGCAAAGGCACGTCACCCGTGGTGGGCAAGGGCATGGACGGGGAAGGGAGGGAGTTGGAGTGGGGGAGCGGTGGTGGGGAGTCGGGGCCGCAACAGCACCTCCGCGGGCACTCAGTTCAGAGGGGAGAGAAAAGGAGAGGGGTTGAAGGAAAGGGCACCCCCCGCTACCCTCCGGAAAGTGTGCCGGGCGAATCTTCGGCGCCTAATTATTTTCGCCTCCCCAGAACAATAAAAAACTCGATGTGACGGGGGGGAAAAAAAACTGCACCAAAAAGAAACGCGCTTGGCGGCATGGCGTTGGAGCGAATACCATTCCTTCTCTCTCTCTCCTCTCCACCTCTCTGTTTGCTTGTTCAGGGGCAGAGCAGGGCAGGGCAGGGCAAGAGGGGGGTCTGCTATACACTGCAATGTTCAAATTCACTGTTCCTCTCACGCACCCGTCAGCTGATTTGAGGGATGTGTGCATGAGAGGGCGGGGAGGGCGGGGAGGGGGCTAAAGGGGGCTTAGGGGAGAGAGGGAAAAGGCATTTGTGCCCGAACCCGCAGTGCGGCAGCAGAAGTAACTTGGACAGAGGGAGGATACACGCTCGTCCCAAGTTGGACCTTTGCAAAATCGGATTTTTTTTATGTTCTTTTTTTTTGGAACGGTTTGAACACAAAGAACTCTCCCCCCTCCCTCCTCCGGCGACACCCCCTCTCTTTGCTGGGGGGGGGCGGAACACCCAAGTCCAGGAGGGGACGGGACAAACTATAGTTGCTTTGGATATGGGGAACCGCAGCGTGGCCTGCACACACAGGGGAGGGGGAGGGGAGGGGGAGGGGTGTATTTTTGACGGCATAACTTTGTAAACACTCCAGACATCCCCCTTGCTGGGGGTTGATGACACGCGGGTCTTTTTTCTTGGTGTTGTCGTTGTCTTCTTGCAGGCCATCAACACCACCTGAGGCAGGTGGTGAGAATGACTATCGGTCTTAATTTGCAAGAAAAAATCGTGACGGGGGTTTCCTCTGAGATAAAAGGGGGCGCGGTGGTGTTGGGGCGAGTAGGGCAAAAGAGACAAAGGCAGCAGCAGCAGCGCGCCCCCCCGATACGCGCTTATGAGGGGCGCGCGTCCGCATTGCTCTCGAAAACAATATCACATTTATGCACGAGATACAACCACAGAATATTGTGCCATGATGCACATGCCACATGCCAGGCAACGTTTTAAGCATTGTCGCGTTCGCCACTCAGAGGCAGCCTTCAGGGCCAGCTGTGCGCAAGGCAGCAAAGGCTGATCTACTCCTGAGCTTGAGACGAACACGGGTTCTCACTCGACAAACCGCAGCGCGAGGGGGCACGGTGCCCGGCTCCTCGGCAGCTGCAGACATTTTGGGTCCCAGACGGTACGCAAGGGAAACAAGGACCAGAAGAAAGTTGTGAAACAAACGGGGGTTCAGTGTGTTGGTCGGAGCGGGGGAGGGGAGGTAGGTGTGGGGGGTAGCCTGAGGCAGCAGCAAGAAACAAAATGGCTCTGGGAGACGGCCAGGGCATGGCGTGCAAACGCGGCCAGCCCGAGCCGGTGCGCCTTCTCTTCTCGGCAGTGTGCCTCAATGCGGATCACCTAACCTGATACACCGCGATCACACTGTCACGCGCAAGCGAGTGGTGTGGCGCTTACCCTACTGCGCTGTCAGCCAGAAGTCGTCAATCGTCCTCCGCTCGTTGAAGGCCGAAACAAGGCGCCACCTCAGTGCGCTGCTGTTGAAGATGGTGAGGAAGCCGGTCGACAGCTCGGTGGTCTGGAACCCACCCTCAGACGAGTTGTAGGTCGGGCCCGTGGCAACGTATTCAGTCTCGTCAGAACCAGACGCGCCGCTGTAGACGTAGGTGGTGTCGAAGGTCACGTTGTACTCCGGACGGCACACGGGCTCCAGGCAAGACTTCACGGAACGCGCATAGGCGTGTGCGTGCCCTGCAACAAACAGGTCCACCTCGTACCTGTCGAACAGGCTCTGCAGCACCTTGGGCTGGCACCCCTTCTTGCAGTGACGGTGCCCCCCGACAACGATGAAGGGGCGCTTGCCGCTCTTCTTGTCGGCGTAGGCCTGCTTCAGGTCTGCCTCCACCCAGGCGAGGTACTCCCCGTCAGCACCGAAACCGCCAGCCTTGTACTTTGCACCCTTCGTCTCCTCGCCGGCACCCTCGAAGTCGGTCTCAGTGTTGAGCGAGATGAAGTGGACAGGCCCCACGTTCCACGAGTACCACATGTTGAGCACACCGGAGGACGACTTCGAGGGCATGTGCCAACGTGCGTTGTATGCAGAGAAGTTGGCCAGGTTCTTCCCCAGGACAGGGTCGAGCACGCACTCGGGGGAGTGGCACTCTGCCTCGTGGTTGCCGACAGAGACGTGGTAGGGCAGGTTGGCTGCGAGGGGCTCCTGCCAGTTGACAAAGCCGTCCATGCACTTCTCGTACAGCCCGCCGACGACGTCGTGGGCGAAGGCGTCGTCGGCGTAGCCGATGTCACCCACAATCCACATCATGTCGATCTCCCCCGCAGCCATCATGTCCATCTGCAGGTTGTGCACCGGCACCGCAGACCAGTTCTTCTCCAGACCATCCAGGTCGACGATCATCGGGCGCTCGGAGCTCCCCAGCCAGCCCATGTCCCCGAAGATGTTGATGGTGAACGGCTTCCCGAGGTCCCTGCTGTTCGCAGCGGTGGTGAAGGAGAACTCCTTCGTCTTCTTCCCCTGGCAGTCCACCTCGTAGTAGTACTTGGTGCTGGGAGTCAGGTCCAGAATATCGATGTTGTAGTGGTGCGCCCCGGTGTCGAGGTAGCGGTGGGAGTGCGCATCGTCGGTGGACATCGTGTAGTTCTCCGACACCAGGCCATACTTCACGTGGCAGTTCTTCTTGTCCGAGTGCACCCAAGCGACGTTCACCCCAGTGGGGTAGCCCTCGGCAGACTGCCCGGCATAAGCGATGTGCACCTGGTCTGCCTTCTCTGACTCCAGCATATACCTGTTTGCATTCCAGTCGACATCGCGGAAACGCGCCAACACCTCAGCCGACGGCGCTGCGTCCTCCTGCGCAGCACACGACGCTGCCAGCACACCCAGTGCGAGCATTGCACGAGACATCCCTTCGGGGTTTTGCTCCCTGCGGTGTGTATCTGCGTGAGGCATGTGCAAGGGGTGTGAAACCCGATGTTAGAGCGGGCAGCAAAAAAAAACAACAACATTCTGCAAACGCCTCACCCAACCCTTCACTCAGCAAACAGACCCGGAGGGGGTGTGGTGAGGGGGAGGGGGGCAACACGGCTGTCTGTCCATCCGACTCAGAAAGAAAACCGAACCTGCCAGCATTGGGGGGGGGACGGGGGGGCGGGTGCGTGGCGAAACACCACCACCCCAGGGGAGTCCAGACGCAGTGCGCCCGGAGTGAAGGGGAGGAAAGGCAGAGGCAGGGGATACTTGTGGGGGGGGAGAGGGCGTGTCCAATAGGCTGATGGCACAACAAGAGGAAGAAGGGCAGTGCGGGGGACAGGCCTTGGCACCGCAATGCGCTGCATTTCTTTGGGGGGGGAGGGAGGGGAGAGGGGAGTATATTCTGTTGAGAAGCAGAGGGGGGGGAAATAATCCCACGTGCAACCAAACCTGCGCCACCGATATCATACCCCTTGTTGTTTTGCTGTCAGTTGTGAGCGGTTTTCCGGAGAGGGGGCGGGGTGGGGAGAATAACTCCAAACCGGAATTCCTTTGCTGCACCGAAACACTCACTTCCAGGCAGGGGGAGGGGACGCGTCCTATAAAAGAAAGCGCTGCCGACAAGCCTGCCTATGCATACAGCGTCACACCTGGTCAAAGCGATATGGACAGCGTGTTATTTTTCGGGCATTTTCTCTCGTTCCCTATCGTTTGGAAGGTCGCGTTATCGCGAAAGATTCTTTGTGTGTTGTCTCTATCTCAGGGTCAGCACCCACCGTACCCCTAACCCATTTCTTGGGGCCCGGCCCCTGTGCTTTTGGCAGGCAACGCTGCCAGGCGTTGTGCCCTGTCGGCCCTACCACACTGTTTTGTTGTCCCGACGAAGTCTCACGAGAGCTACCATAATAGTTCTTCTGTTTTGGGGTGGTGTGGGGGAGAAGGAAAGGAGGAGATGGGGGCTTTTCTCGCGACCCGGCAAAATTTTCAGCGGGCCACTTTTTTCTTCGGCGCCGAATAGAGATAGAAAGCCTTCCACCTTTCCCCACCACCCCCACCACCCTTCTTCTTTGTTTTCTCATTCAAAAAAAGGGGGCTCAAAACTCTCCAAAATACCTGGCCCGTAAAAGATTTTATTTATCATCAGAACAGCCCCTTCTCCCTACATTCCCTCCACAGCAGCGGGCGAAAGAGGACCCGCGCAGTCAGCAGTAGTAATCGTGGCAGTGGCAGTGTAGTGGTCGCCCAAATCTCAGGGGAGACTAGCAGCCAATGTCGGGGCCTTGCTCCCTACACTACCACCTCCTTCTTACCTCCGCAGTTAAGCCTGGTTGCAGCATCGAAGCGCATCCCTGTAACTCGGGGGCAGCAGAAGGGATCCGGAATGCGTTACGTTGTGACAAAACTTGGCGGGGGGGGGGGGGGGGGGGAGGCGGAGGGGGGTGTGGAGGCAAAGCAAGAAACTTGCGTGTTTCTCACCGTGCCACTCTTGCCGACCCACCCCACCGCCCCCCCCCCCCCCCCCTAGGGCGGGTCGAAAGCCTGTCCCAAAATGGGGTTTTTCGACATAGCAGCCGCGGCCCTCTATTTGACCTTCTGACCCCCCAGAACCCACCATACCCCGGTTTTTGGGCCCTAGGAGTCCGATTTTCGGGCTCCCGAGCCCCGGAAAGTCGATTTTTGATGATGTCAAAATTTTGTTCCCTATACTGCACCTCAGGGTCACGCACGGGTTCGCCAGTCCACTATCAGCCCATGTGCAGGCCCACTTTCTCGACCTCCTCCACCCCTTCCTCCCCTGCGTCCTCAAGACCCTCCATAGGTGCCAATCCTGCATCTTTCGACCCTCTTCCCACTCCAGCGTCGCACCAAACTGTTGAATGCGGGCAGCCACCATCTCCTTCTCTGTATACACTGCCAGATCATGCAAAGATGCATACTGATGCAGAGTGGGAACCGTCATCAACTTGCACAGTGTGCGGTGCTTGGCTGCAAGGGACAGGCGGCACAACTGGCCACTGCTCCGACACTGAGATGCTGGTCTGGCCAACGAACTCTTTGTAAGTTGAAAGGTCTCCTCTGTCGGGAGGGGGGTTTGCGAACCAACCCTCACGACTTGCTCATGGCTTGCTGAGCAGGGCGTGCAATGACTTTCTGATTATTCAGGACGTGCATTCGAAGCCCGCGCACTTCTTCTGTGAAATGGTTGTTGCGAGAGTTGCACTGTGTGATTCCTTGATCCCCTTCCTCGCCTCAGCGTACGGAGGACGCTTGAATGTCCCGAGCATATCCTTCGCAGCGTCTTTAGCCAGTTCCGCGCACTCGTCATTTACATAAGGCGCGTGCAGCATAAATACCCGGACACTGTTCTGAGACCAGGTCCCACAGGACCCTGGTCTTGAGCGCCAGAAGAGAACCTTGATGATAAGCTCGGGCTCTGCGTTGCAGCTGGGTACTCGCTGCGCTCTTCCACCTCCCTTGACTGTCTGCATCCACAGGAGAAATGCTTCGCAGATAACGGCAGCAGTGGCAAGTGTTTAGTCGGGACAGTTCACCTGCCTTGCATTCTAAGAGAGCATTCTCATGAGGGCATCAACACTAATGCATCACTGTCGGCTATGATGACATCCTCCCTGTTCCTGGCAGCTCCGAGTTCAATAGCAGGCCACCCAACGACTGTGTCAGATGGCAGTATTCGATGGCATCTTCTCACTGTCCGAATCGTTGGGATACGACGTTGTTTGTGGCGCGGATGAGCGGTTGCATCAGAAAATCACAGCCGCAGGATGGTGTGCGCTCGGACGTCCCAGGATGAGAGTGTTTTACTATCTGCCCGTGGCAGGCGTCCGTGCCATGACCCGGAGGTGCAGTATAGGGAACGGAAAAATTGACATCATCAAAAATCGACTTTCCGGGGCTCGGGAGCCCGAAAATCGGACTCCTAGGGCCCAAAAACCGGGGTATGGTGGGTTCTGGGGGGTCAGAAGGTCAAATAGAGGGCCGCGGCTGCTATGTCGAAAAACACCATTTTGGGACAAAAAAACGGGGCTTTCGACCCCCCCTACCCCCCCCCCCCACCTCCGGGGGTATGTGCCCTTTCTCTGAGCCTCTGCCCCCCTGTACGCACGCACATAGAGAGGGGGTGGAGGTTGGGAGGGTCATGAGGGGAATTGAACACATCCGACAAAACAACTGCTAACAAAGAATGGGGAGAATGGGGGAGGGGGGGGGAGAAAAAAAAGCCCCCGTACATTTTTTTTCGTTTCATGGAAAACGCACTGTCCAGTAAACTGTGAAAAAAAAACAGATTCGGACCAATCCTCCCCCACCCCCTCTCGGCACACAGTGGGGGGGGGGGGGTAGGGGGGGTCATAAGCCCGTACAAAACCAAAATTTTCGACATACCATCAGAGCCGCCCTAATACCTGATCTGACCCGAAAATCCGACCCATACCCCCCCGGAAACTGTCTGGGGCCCACTTGTGACACCTGATACGCACTTTTGTGATGATTTTTTGGGGTCCTAAAAAATGTACCTCAGTTTCGTACCTTGCCTTTGTACCTGAACCACTCCCGACCGCATTATTTCGTTCTTTGCAAGGGAAGGGTGTCACTACGCTCACTCAGCACGCCGAGCAACACATGCCGCGTGCCCAGGGCCTCGCAGAGGTGTCAGATGCTGCTGCAGAGGAGTACCTTGCTCGAAAGACGCTCGCCAAACGGGAGATGTGCGGGGTCTCGGCAGAGAGCGTTGTGGCAGACCTGCGTAAAAAGAAAACGGCACACGACATCGGTGAGGCGACATTATTTCGGGCGCTCCGTCGGGCTGGGTACATAGGAGAGCGAGTGGGACGTGGTGACGACAGATATATGCAGTGGTGCATCAACTGCACGCACGTGCGGGAAAAGCGGCGTTCCTTGCTAGCCAAGAAAGATGTCACCTGCACTCCTACTCCTCCCACTCCTCCTGCTCCTACCCCCACACCAACTGATGTGGGCAGTGAGAGTGATGGCAGCTCCAGAGCAGCAGATGATCTAGGAAGCAATGAGCGGGTCAGCCGGGCAGACTACCTCAGTCTGTACCGGAAGTACGAAGCGTTGCGGGCCCGCCACCACCGCCTCCAGGAGAGGACCCGAGGGTTGAGAGTAGGGTTGTACAACGCCAGGGGAGGGTATTCCCCTGGCGTTGAGACATCCCTGGCGACCTTGCGGTCGCACTGTGTGGGGGCTGAGTCGGCAGGCAGATGCCGATCCAATGACCTTGTTGAGTCCCCACATGGTACACTCTCATACGTGTTGTCGAGACTGCGTGGTGTGCATATCCTGCGGGGCGCAAATTACACAGCACAATCATAACCACTTCGGCTCTCAGGGCGTACAATATCCCAATCGTGCCTTCACAGGCTAAGATCGACGAAGCAAAAGCATCTACAACGCTGCCTACTAATGCCGATGCAGCCTCCCAGGCGTACGAAGTACTCACAATGACCCATATGCGATCGAAGTACTACACCCAGAAGGTGGCTGAACTCATTCTGCTGACGCAACAACACAACATTCCCACTAATCAGGTCAAGAAAGACCTTGCCGAGGCACTGGGGAAGGCAACATGCGTGCCACCTGAGCCAGAACCACCGCAGAAAAGGCAAAGAACGAAATAATGCGGTCGGGAGTGGTTCAGGTACAAAGGCAAGGTACGAAACTGAGGTACATTTTTTAGGACCCCAAAAAATCATCACAAAAGTGCGTATCAGGTGTCACAAGTGGGCCCCAGACAGTTTCCGGGGGGGTATGGGTCGGATTTTCGGGTCAGATCAGGTATTAGGGCGGTTCTGATGGTATGTTGAAAATTTTGGTTTTCGTACGTTTTTAGGGGGGCTTATGACCCCCCCTAGGGGGGGGGGGGGGGGGAAATGTGGCATGTGCGGCACACTTCTGTGCGCTATAAAATATCACACACACTCCCCGTCAATAAAACACACGCACACACACCTATTCCTGTGAGCTCTCCACAGCTGCAAACATCTCTATCCAACACATTCTATGCAGCTGCATCTGCTGACGCACGCCCACCCGGTTCGCCGTTATGTGTAGGCGCGACAGCTCCTGACCTCTACCCTCACAAGGACATGGAGACAAGAGATCTCAGAGGAAGGCCTACAGAGCTGTGCCCGTGAGGGGTGCAAAATGCAACACAATTTGCGCCAGCGAGGGGTCTTGCAGACCTGGAGGGGAGGGAGAGAGTGCGTGTGGTGGGTGGGGGGTGTGGGGGTGGGTGTTCGGGTGGGGGGGAGGTGCAACAGCGGATTATGACGCGGTGCCGCCGCATGAGTCCCCGCGCTGGACAAACAGGGCCTTCTCCAGGACGGTGATTCCCTTGAGGTCGGTGTTGGCCTGCGGGACACACGCCACAGCGTCCAGCCCATCAAGAGGAGTCAGCGCACCCGACGCAACCTTCGCAACCTTATTCCCCTCGTTGTAGTGGATGTAGACAGACATGGGGAACAGCCCCGCACCGTCTTTGATGTCAACAGAGCTGCTGTGCTGCTTCGCAGCCTTCATAAACATGGACACGCCCCGCATATAGGCATGCTTGTCCGTCGCGTTTTTGCAGAGCTCCGTCTTACCCCCCAGGGTCTCAAACTTGAAGGGAGGGATGGGCTTTCCAGGCTTGGCATATGCAATCGCATTGGGAACAGCCGTCTTGCTGTAGTTAGCAAATAGGATGCCACTCTGCGTCGCCTCATATGTCAGGTAGATCGCGGGCCCATCCCAGTTCCCGCTGCTCACGGCCTTCTCGAGAGGCGCTGCGCGCTGCATAGCAGGCATGGTGATGGAGCCGATGCCTTTGCCGATACCCCCCTTGGGGCGGGTGCTGGTGGGGATGGCGGGCTGCGAGCTGGCGGCGCCTGCGTCATCCGCGGCATCTGCGAACATCTTCGCCCGGGCAGCCAGACCCCCTGCCTTGCGGGGTGAGGCAGACAATCCACCAACCGGCCCCTTCTTGGGGGACCCAGGGGCAGAATCCATCGCCTTGCGCGCGCCCTCAGCACGGTCCCCCAGCGTGTCGATGATGGCCTTCGCAGCCTCGTCTGGGGAAGACCCCGGCTTGACCCGCTGCAGCAGCTTGGAGTATTCCACAGCGGAGATCTGATCCGCCTTGCCGCCTGCCCGCTGTGTGGCATGCAGCAGCAGGTTCAGCAGGCCCAGCCCCGCCGCATCGGACGACATCTTCTCTCCCTCGGAAACAGGATGAAAGAAGAGACGAGGGGTAAAAAAGAGTGGGAGGTGCAGCGGGATGTAATAAGCGCGTGTGTGTGTGGGGGGGGGATGGGATGTGTGCGGTTTTGCCTGTCAAAGAGGGGGGTGGTGTGGCGGTGTGGCGGATGGTGTGTGTGTGGCATAGTCGGGTCACAAAAGGAAAGGCGGTGCAATGAAGAGCGCTCTTTGCGATGCAGAAAAAGCGTGTCATCGGGGAGGAGGAGGAGAGGGGAAGTGGGCGGGCTGCGTTAGGGATGAGGCATCTTATTTGCACCCCCCCCTCCCCCCCCCCCCCCCCCCTCCTGGATGTGTCCTCCAACCGCCCCCACATACACATCACAGCACATTCACCTGACTGAGCAGCTTAACTGCAACTCCCTCTCCCCTCCCGCCTTGCCTGCAAAATAACCTCTGGCCAGCCTAACACGCAATACCCCTCACCCACCCCCCCCCCTCCTGCACCCCCCTCTCTCCCACAAACACCCCACCCCATTCCACCTGCATCCTGAGCAAGGCAACTGCCCTCCCGTCGAGACAGAGGGGCAGTGGTCTTTTTGGTTGACTTCGTGGCAATGCCGCAATGCGGGGGGGCATTGCCTTTGGAACACGCTGTTCTTCTGAGGCACGCCTCCCGCAACAGCTTGCGGGAGGGGGAGAACCGTCGCACTTGCTTCTGCCAGGGGAGCGGAAGGGTGGGTGGGGTGGAGGGGGTTGGGAGAAGGAGGGGGGGGGGGGGGGGTGCCTCAAACAGAACCCTGTGTGTTTTAGAAGCCGCAAAGAAAACCCTGCCGTCTCCATGGCAGGCCCTGCGGTTTAAACAAGCCGAGAGGGTTGTAATCTGAAGCGGGGGGAGACGAAAGAGAGAGGCTGGTGGAGCAGAAGATACTCCTGGGCGTTTCCTTTGGATTTGACTTGTTGGGAGGAAGGGGGGGGGGGGGGGGAGTGAGGGGGGGGTGTGATACACGGTGGGATCTTGTAAATTTTACATGTAAAAATATCGATTTTTACATGTATTATACATGTATAATACTTGCATGTCAACTATTATACATGTATAATACATGTATATGCCTGAAATATACATGTAAAATACATGTATATCAAGTAAAAATACATGTATAATACTTGCATGTCAACTATTATACATGTATTTTTACTTGATATACATGTATTTTACATGTATATTTCATGCATTTACATGTATTTTACATGTATAATACTTGTCATGCAAGTATTATACATGTAAAATACTTGCACGACAAGTAAAATACATGTATAATACTTGCATGACAAGTAAAATACTTGCATGCAAGTAAAATACATGTATTTTACTTGCATGCAAGTATTTTACTTGTCATGCAAGTATTATACATGTATTTTACTTGTCGTGCAAGTATTTTACATGTATAATACTTGCATGACAAGTATTATACATGTAAAATACATGTAAATGCATGAAATATACATGTAAAATACATGTATATCAAGTAAAAATACATGTATAATAGTTGACATGCAAGTATTATACATGTATTTTTACTTGATATACATGTATTTTACATGTATATTTCAGGCATATACATGTATTATACATGTATAATAGTTGACATGCAAGTATTATACATGTATAATACATGTAAAAATCGGTATTTTTACATGTAAAATTTACAAGATCCCACCGTGTAGGTAAGCTCAAAAGACAAAAAAAATGACTTGTTGTTCTGAGGAGCTTTCTCAAACCCACGCTCAAAAACCGCTCAAAAAATCAGGGAGTGCGCCCACCTTTTTTTGGGAGGAAGGGGGTGGGGGGGGGTGGGGGTGAGGTGATGGGGGGGCTTCAACCCACAATACACAACACACCAACGCTAGCTAGGTAGGTATCTTCTGATCGGAGGGTTTGCACCCACTCTCAACACCGAGGGAGAGGGGGGGGAGGGGAGACGGCACGGACCAGACACATACACACACGTGGTAACCTTCCTTGTTATAGTGTAGGCCGCACGAAGCGAACTCTCTGGTTGATGTCCGGCACTGTCGGAACCAAAAGACATATTGGTGGAGACCGCACCGAGCAGCTTGCTCTTGATGCGGAGCTCCACTGTTACACACACACACACACGCGCGTGCAATTCTCGGTGTGCAACATGTCCCGGTATGTTCGTTTTGCCTACCCACACTCTCACCTGCTTTATGTGGGAATATCCCCGGAATGGAAGAATGCACTCCCACCCACCCACTCTCTCTCTCTCTCACCCTGGTTCTGCACCACTCTCTTTGCCTGGAGACACACTGCCCCCACCCCCCCTCCTCCTCCTCCTCGTCATCCTCATCCCCGCCCAAGAAAATATAACCAAACTTTTTGAACGATTGTTTTGAAAATAATAAGAAACGAACTTTACAGACGGAACAGAACTATTGGAGGGGGTGGTCGTGGGGGCCGTGGCGGGTGGGCGGGGGTCTGAAGTGTGGCGGAAGTAAGGCAGAAAAGGGTAAAGCCTGCAGCCAGTCGGAAGAAAGGGAAGGATTACACAGGTGTGGGAGGGTGGGGTGGCGCACTGCACCCGCCTCCCCCATGCGTAGGCAGCAGCGAGAATGGGTGGGGTGGGGTGGGGTGTGTGGGGGTGGGGGTGGGGGGTTTGTCGAGAAAAGGTGTTGGAAGAAGTGGCACCGGCACAAGCCAGATATGGGCCTTGGCATCGCGACATTTCTGAAAGTCAACAAGCCGCGACTCGATGGCGGTTGATGCCATGAAGAGGGGTGGTCACCACAACGGGATTGTTGGCATTATAAAGACTTTGCTTTGAGCCCGGAATATCTCCCACAGTGCACCAATCTTCCGGCTGTCGCCTTGAGCAACGCACCTTCTCAGCAGACCCCACACCCCACACCCAACCCACCTTTCTCGCCGCGCTCTGTGCACATCACCGCATCCACCCTCTTTCTCCTCCTCCTCCCCTTTGATTAACGAACGGCTGAAAAAACCCCTTATCAGGACAGGGCCAGCCAAGTCCCGGCGCTGACGAACACCGCGGCAGCAACGGCCTATCTTTTCAGCGATTTTTGCCACAGGGGGGGGAGGGGGGTTTGTCTAGGGTAGGGAAAACGGTGAGAAAAAAAATGGTGGGGGAGAGGGGAAAGGGCCGCGTCAAAAGCTGTTGAGGGCCCCTTCCCCCAATACACAGGCCCCTCCCCCCCCCCTGGGATGGGGTGGGTGGGTACAATTTCGTTTTGATTTGCTCATGGGGAATAAAAGCATGGCGCACCATTGGCAGCCGCACAGATGTGAGAAGGGTTCGACTATTTTTCTTTGCCATATTGCCAGCGAGCTGACGTCGGGGCAGGCGAGGGGGGATGTGGGGGGGACTGATTGCCTGTGCCGCATCCGCCGCATTCGCCCAGCCAGACACTTCTCGTTGTGTTATCCCGGCATTGGTTTTGCACGGCGTGATTTCAAGGCGGGGGTTTCGAGACTATCTAGGTGGCTTACCAACTCTCTCACAAAAAGGAAACATCACAACCCGTGTCACGCGCCGAAGGGGTTCTACAATAACAGCGTGAACGACATACACCCTCACGCAGGTCTGCAGTGACGACCACTGCACCAACACACATTGGGGCCGCCAGGACTGGCAAATGTATCATTCCCCACGCGTGGCTGTGTGTCGCACCCATTGGTTCGACCCAAGACGCTGACGCGGAACACAAGCAAAAGAAACTCAGCCGTAGAAATCAACAAGCATTGCAAACACGTACAAACATGGGCCTCCCCCCCCCCCCCCCTAGGCATAGACCCCGATAAGAGGGGGTCGGGGGTCGGGGGGGTCAGGGGTCGGGGGTCGGGAGGGGGTCCGAGGGGGTCGCCTTGAGGAATTTGCCTGAATGGGGACCACCAATAAGGGGTGTTCATAGGCACCCCATGGCCAAAATGACCCCACTGCGATCCGCACAAACTCCAAACATTCAAAAGAACGGGTTTTTGAAAAACCCGAGGAGGGGGTCGGGGAGGGTGCCGCTGGGTGGGTGGGTAGGGTGACATGGTGTGTGCCTCCCAGGCATCTCCTCCCACGACTATCCCTGGACCAGACCCACATTTCATGAGTGAAGCTTGGTACTTCTATCCACGAAATGACCCAGTAGTCCCAAATATTCAAAAGGACGGGGTTTTGCAAACCCTGTGTGGGGGGGTCGGAGGGGGTCGGGAGGGGGGCCGACCCCTCATACTCCGACCCCCCAAGTTTGCAACCCCCCATTTTCCGACCCCTGAGAAATAGTGCAAAAGTTCCGACCCCCAAGTTTCAGACCCCCATTTTCAGACCCCCTTCCGACCCCTCCGACCCCCCGTATTCCGACCCCCGAGAACAATGGGGGGTCGGGAGGGGGGCCGACCCCCTCTGACCCCCATATCCGACCCCTCGATTCCGACCCCCGGGTTTCCGACCCCCATTCTCGACGAGGACCACCTCTGCATTTCAGGGGTGTTGTGTGGCACCTACACCAACAAAGTGACCCCACTACGATCCGCACGGAGTCCAAACAATGCAACAGAGGGAGAAACCCGCGTTTCCTCGGGAAAAACCCAGGGTTTTTCCCAGATATTTGGGGGGGGGGGGGGGTCTTTTATAAGAGGGGGTCGGGGGTCGGGTGGGGTCAGGGGGTCGGATTCTTATCGGGGTCTCTGCCCCTAGGCATACAGTGCAAACGATAATTATTATCGCACATATACCAGATACGATAATTTTCGGAAAATTATCGCATACGATAATCCATTATCGTATGATGCGATAATCCCATTATCGTATACGACCGGATACGATAATTATTATCGTATGCGATAACATACGATAATCCCATTATCGTATGCGATACCCACCTGATTTTGCCCGAAACCAATCACCGAAATCTCCAGTTTACCACCGCCAAACGCCACCAAACCCCGCCAAGGGCCACAATCAGCCACAAAATAGAGATCACTACCATTCTCCCAGCCCCAGGAAGGGTAAGATGAGCCTGTGGGGTCCGGTGCTGCAGGCAGGGTACGCGTACTGGTCTGTGTCCGGGCTGCTGTGGTCATCGACAAGGCTGTGTGGTCTGTCCGAAGGAGGTGGATGGTGGTCTCCCTCAGGTGGATCGCGTCTCTCCAATCCTGCATGGGCTCAGGTGTCTCCAGATGATCATCACCCCTTGCCTTGCTGTCGGTGAGGATGGCGCCCGAGCTCCGCCTTGTCGCGCAGCGGAGTCGTGCAGGTCAGGCAGGCTCCTTGAGGCCTCCGAGGTGATGTGCGCGCGCCACCCCGTGGTTCCTTGTAGAGTTGCAGACAGGTCCGTGCGCACGGTGGGAGCGTTCGTATCGCCCGTTCCGTGCCAGGTCCTGAAGAATACCTTTGGTTGAGTATTGCCTCTCTCGGGTTCAAACCCCATTCAAGGTCCTTCGCTATGTCATCACTGGTCGTCAGTCAGAGGGGAAGAACGGTGTTCCTCACTTTTTCACTGCTCACGGGAGCGAAGGCCAAGTCCAACATAAGTGGTAGCCTTGAAGAGAAATATCCTGATCTCTCCAAACATTGCACCGAAGACCACACCTGCCTATCAGGTTCTTCCCCATCAGTCGAACAGTCTTTCTTGTTCATGTTCTGGGCAGGGTGCTCTGTCTCGGTCACCCCGACACCTGCTTCAACTAGGCTAGCCCAACGTCTTCCCTCAGTGTTCTCACAGGGGTGTCCTCAGTATCTGGGTCCCGACGGCAAGGCAGCGTACCAGTCGGCTTTGCGAACCCGCAACAGGCTGTACTGGTGGTTGCATACCGCCGCAAGTATGACCCTGTTGCTGCGTAGTCATGTTTTCCATGAAGTGGGGTGGCGACAGGGTGTAAGTCACGAGGGGAAGGGCATGTGGAACGGCCACTGCCCAATCCCCAGAGTCCTCTCCGCCCCACTGTGCCTGAAACTTCTTCAGACAGACATAGTGATGTGCATGTCATGGCACTATGTGTGTTGTGTCTCTGCTACCCATTTGTGAGGGACATTCTACACTTCTGAGTGAAGCCCCCCGTCACCAATAATTCAAAGAAGCAAAAATAGCAGCTTCCGGCTCCACTTTTACCACTTTTTCAATGTGCTCTGGGCTGATTTCTGGTTTTCCGAAAATCTCAAAAAAATTATCGCACCATTATCGTACGTATACGATAATATACGATAATGGGAATACGATAATAATTATCGTATGCGATAATAATTATCGTTTGCACTGTATGCCTAGGGGGGGTCAAATGGGGGTGACAAACACGATTTTTCAAAAAACCGGCGCAGAGGCCCCAAAGCCCCCGTAAACCCTCCAAACCCCCCCAGATCGGTCCGGAAACCCATCGAACCCCACTTTTCCACCATTCCGGGCACCTCAGGTGCCCGAATTGGGGTACCTAAATTTTGTGCCACCGTTTGGTACCGGACAGTGCCACTGTGTGGGAGGTTGGAAAAGAAAATGCCCCAACACACCACATCTGAGGGTTGCAATGCATGTTGCTTGCCAACCACGTCATCCGGTGGGTGTCAGGCGCTATGTAGGTGGCATGAGCCAGGTCTTCGATGTGTTCTGGCTTGTATATGTACCTCCCTGCCTGCGGCACAGGTACTGCCTTTGTCCCCCACACCAGCCACAGAGAGCGTATTGTACTCGGTCCACGGTTGCTGATTCATTGTGATGCGTTGTATCCTCGAGTGAACGTCACACACTAGTGGCACCACCACCCGCCATCCGAGAGCTGTATTGACTTTGCGCCCTTCCGTTGCATTCACCTCGCCACGCATATTGCACCGTTCAGTACCAGTGCTCTTGGGCCAGGCAAAGTAGACCGCAGCAACTACCAATTCTGGCACAATGGGTACCACGACAGCGCACTTCGTGTGTTCCCGGAATGTACAGCTCGTGTTGCAACAGTCGTTGTCAACACATCCCGGTTGTGGAGCACTGCTGCACAGGAATCACACGACCATCTGGACTTGTTCCGTACCTACAGGCAGCCTCCCGGTGCATGGTGGCAGGGAGGTACATATACAAGCCAGAACTCATCGAAGACCTGGCTAATGCCACCTACATAGCGCCTGACACCCACCGGATGACGTGGTTGGCAAGCAACATGCATTGCAACCCTCAGATGTGGTGTGTTGGGGCATTTTCTTTTCCAACCTCCCACACAGTGGCACTGTCCGGTACCAAACGGTGGCACAAAATTTAGGTACCCCAATTCGGGCACCTGAGGTGCCCGGAATGGTAGAAAAGTGGGGTTCGATGGGTTTCCGGACCGATCTGGGGGGGTTTGGAGGGTTTACGGGGGCTTTGGGGCCTCTGCGCCGGTTTTTTGAAAAATCGTGTTTGTCCACGTAAAAGGGTGGCATTTGACCCCCCCTACCCCCCCCCCCCCCACCCCGCATCACCACCAGGAGAAATCTATTGCTCTAAGAGTAGTAGAGTGCGTGGTGCGGATGCATCACCTCCAGGCCTTACTGGGGAGGGGAGGAGGAGGGGAGGGGGGGCGGCGCAATCGTAACTGGAAGGGGGTGGGGTAAAAGAGAAGGTACGCCGAGGGAGGGGGTGGGAGGCGGGGTTTGATTTTTTGGGTTGTCGAGAGGGTGAAAGGTAAGCCACCCAGCACCTTGTCGCAGGGGTTGTTCTTTTTGTAGTCACCGATGATGCTGCTGCTGCTCCGCCAGAAGCAGGGCAAAAGAAGCGCGGGTGGGGGGGGAGGGGTTCAACAAAAACGTGCAGAAGAAACCTGCAAGTGGTCTACCCGGCTCCAAACATTGTTCCGTTTTCGCGAAACACCCGCTGCAAAGTTCGCAAGATCAAATGGAAGGGATGGGGCGGTGTCTCAACGGAACAAACATGCCCGGCAGCCTGGTCAGGACAACAGCGTTTAGTTGATTTGCCGACCAATAATACTGACGATGATGTTAAAAGAAACACCCTGCCCCTCCCACCTTCAACGACTTTGAACAATGTTTAGCCTTGCTCGAATGATCCGAGCAGTCGGTGGATAGAGCTCGCTGCTGACTGAGGTATTTTTTTGAAACTTTTGAACCTTTGGATAACCACCATCACCGCTGAGTTGCTAGCAGGAGAAACTGTCGCGAGAAAGGAGGAAGAGGAAGAGGAGAAGGGCGGTTCGCCGGCGAAGACAGTGCGGTTACACACTCAGCCAGCACTGGGGGGGAGGAGGAGGTGTCGGGGGAGAGACAGGGGACTGGAGAAAGATACAAGAGATGGGTAGATATGCAGCCAATCATGAGGGTAAAGTCGCAAGGGTTGACCCCTCCCCTCCCCGCTTCTCTGTTACAGCACCTCTGCAAAAAAAAAACGAGTGGAAAGGGAGGGGCAGCAAATCGAGGACTACCCGCAACTCTTGACGGAGGCAAGCAAAGAGATGAAGAAAGCTCTCACAAAACACAAAGTATCGACAAGGGGCCACATCACTACGGATCCCGGGCGGATACACCAGTCAGCAATAAGGGGTTTATCACCGTAGCCGAAGACCACCGCACACCCACTCCAAGACTCGTCATATCGCACTGCCCATGCCTGCGTGAATGTCGTCAAGCCCCAGTCAACCCCCACCCCCCTCTCCAACATGCCCCACCCGACTGTGATGTTTGATATTGCCTCCTCCTCACACCCCCACTATCTCTCTCCGTTTCAAGCGATTTGACAGCATGCCGGGTTGGGCGTGATGCCTTCCACAAGAAAGCTTTCCAGCCCAACGCAAATGGCAGATCCCTTTCTCCCTGTCTCTCTCCCACCGGCTTTGAGAGCGGATATCCCCGTGGACGGGAATATATCTACATCTCTCTCTCACTTCCTCTCTTCCTCCCACTCACCATAGCACAACCCGCTGATTTGCACCCACACGGAGGAGAATGATGGCACGAAAAATAACAAACCGATCGATCCGTAATTCCATTCCAGCTGACAGGGGAACAGGAGAGCGAGGAGGAGCGGGGGTGGTGGTGGGGGTGGCCCGTGACAGAATTGGAGAGACGCATGCGATGCACACAGCAGAGAGAGAGAGAGAGAGAGAGAGAGCCTGCAGCTCCTCCAACATGTGCTGCAAGCGTGGCCACCACGGCTGCCGCGACCATGACCTGCCCCCCTGCGGGGTCTGCGCCTCTCTGCCTGAGATGGATGACAGACGCCCCACCGCTTGCTGCAAGAAGGGCCACCACGCCCCTCCCGCCCCTGCGACGCCTGTGGAGGCAGACGCCCCCACCCCGCCGCCCCATGTGCCGCCAACCCCGCCCTTCCCAGAGGCGACTGCGCCTACCGTGGGGGATCTTCCCTCCACCACGCCACCCCGTGTGCCTGCGCCTCAGCCCTCCCCTGAAGCGACCCCGTGTCCCGCTACTCCCGAGCCCGCCACCCCTCCAGTTATCCTGAAGAGGCTGGCCCATACCGTGTGCTCCCCGGGCTCACCCCACCGCCACCTGATGCAGCCTCGTAGGAGGCTCTCACCCGACGGCGTCAGGCCATCCATCCCCGCCGTGGCGCAGCTGAAGCGCACCGCCTTAGAGGCGCATACCGGTTCCACCCCGGCACTGCCTGCCCAAAGGCCTAGGGTCGACCACGTGATCCCCACCGCTAACGCTGACGTTGACGTGGGCGCCGCTGATCCGGACCCACCTTCTCCTACTACCTCCCCTCCCGACGGCGTGTCCGTTGACGCAGCCCTTCCCCAAAGGCCCCGTTCTGGTGCCTCTTCCTCCTCCGCCCGTGCGCGGTCACCGCACGCGCCTACAGGCTTCCGGGCCTACCTTAATCCTCCTTCCTCACGTAGCGCGTCACCGGGCGCTACAGACCGTGTGGCGCCTGCGCCTCCTCCTCCTCCTGTGTCACTTCCCTCACCCCACCAGAGCAGCTCCTCTCTCAAACAAGGGGAGTCTACCGGGCCGCGGGCCCGCGTAGTTAAGTAGACGACACCCTTGGGGTGCGAGTATTTTCGTTTCGGGGATATTCACACTATAAGCATACGAGAGAGAGAGAGAGAGAGAGAGAGAGAGAGAGAGAGAGAGAGAGAGAGAGAGAGAGAGAGAGAGAGAGAGAGAGAGAGAGAGAGAGAGAGAGAGAGAGAGAGAGAGAGAGAGAGAGAGAGAGAGAGAGAGAGAGAGAAGGGGAGTGTGTGTGTGCAACACAAACCCGGAAGTCAGCTGGACCGAATCCCAGCGATGGGGGTTCGGGCGGGCAGCAAGCCCACGCATTCCCTGCCACCCCCCAACCTCCCACGACGTCTTGTATGGAACAGCTTGAGCCAGTGCTGTTCCCATCCGAGACGGGAAACTAAAGAAGCCACTCCTCCTTCGAATTACCGCCCTCCCCTCCCCCCCAGGACCCCCATTTTTCTTCGACGTGAGGCAAGAACAGTGACAACACGCATGCCCTCATCCGTTTTCCCTTCGCATGCATCCGTTTCGCCCTCCGCTGTGTGTTCGCCGGAGGGTCTCAGAGAGAGGGGGGGGGAGAGAAAAGTAATCCACAACAAGCAACAAATCGGACTGTACAGGATAAGATGTCAGGGGGTGGGTGTGTGGGGGGTGTGTGGGGGTGTGATACGGATGTGAAAATGCGGGGGGAGAGCACAGAACATTGGGGGCGGTGGGGTAAAAAGTTTTTTTTTTTTGCGGCCTGTGTGGTTGTCTTCGTCGTTTTTCTTCTGCGACCGGACATCCCCTTCTGGAGACACCGATCTACACTATGAACCGCTAGCTGATGCTGGAGCTTTCGGGAGCCTCTGCGAGTGGGTGGCCACGTTTTCTTTGGTGGACGCATCCAAAAGGAAATAAAGAAATAAAGAACCCGAAAAGAGGTCGAGGCACCCGCTCCACACCAGCATCTTGGGGCTGGGGGTTCTCAGTTCACACAGGTGAGGATCAGTCCTCTGTGAGGCGCTTATCCTGAAGACGTTCCAGTTCCCCAGTCGGTCTCCAGAAACTCGGGCCGCGTCTGGCGCTGTATCGCCTCGGCGGGGCTGTCGTCCCTTACAGTCTTCTCTGTACGAGGTCATCCACAGGCTGCACACCTGCCCCGCGGCTGTGTGGCAGTCTTCGCGGAGTGCAATGCGAAGGTCTGGCCTGACGTGGTGTGACTATTTAGACTCCAGGTGTCTCCACCCTTCCTGGTCTGGGGAGCCTCGGTACCCAAGCCGTTTTAGGTCATGCTCCGGACCACGGCCGTGCTAGACTCCTGGTGCAGGCACCCGTCATGGTCCGGGGACGGCCCCCCCAGGCAGTTTAACGTCTTACCCAGGACTTAACATGCGACCGCCGGGAAAAGTAGAATGCAGAAGTGGTTGTTCCACGGTATTAAACATCCACACGTCGAACATTGGGGGGGAGGGGGAGAGGGGGGGCGAGGTAATCTCCAGCCCAGCAGCAGCCGGCAGATCGCAAAAGAATAAGAGAAAAATAATGGATGTGTTTCAGCTGAGAAAGATGCGCCTGTGCTGTTCTGTACGCCAAAAAAAAGAAAAGACTTTGACGATGCGTTCTTTGTTTGTACGAAACGGTGCCTGTTCGTGCATTGTATATAAACGCTGTCCACGAGTCTTTTTTTAGTGCAAAAAAACCCCCCCACCCCCCCCCCCCTCACTCTGCCACTTGACAGGAGTCTTGGCATGATTAAGACAACAGCCCTCCTTCACTCTTGATGTAAAGCAGTGCCCATATGAAAGAAACAGGGAGGGCGTGGGGTGGGTGGGGAGCATGCACACGACATGCTGGCAACATCATCGGCTAGAGTTGAAGAGTTTTTTTTAGTTTCGGGTGGGGGTGGGGCCAGGTCTGTGCGTGAAGTGATGGCAGACGCGGGGGATGCACCACGGGGCGGACTATCTCATCGAGCAAGTAGAAAGGCCTGGGGCCATAGCCGCACCGCGTGCCGGCCTTCGATATGAGCTTCCCCGGGGAGCACAGCACACAAGCAGAGTCAAACGCACTGAGAGTGTGATCGACACTGGAAGCACACGAATCACAAACCAACCGCGAAGCACGAATCATTGCGTTTGCTTTTCAGGAGCAGCGAAGAAGGGTTAGCAACGGAGACACCAGACACTCATGGAGTGCAATGAGCACCTGCTCTTGCTGCGGTCTCCGCTGTGCACACACAGGTGAGATAGGCGTGGGTGGGTGGGTGGTGGGTGGAGGAGGTGGACTCTCATGCGCATCAGCTGCACAGAGGTCAAACACACACGCGCACAGTACACCGCCGGACAAGACAAAGAGTGGTCTCCCAGAGAGCCGTCGCGAAACGGGTAAAAAACACATACGATGGTGCCCCCCCCCCCCCCCCGCTGGATCGAAAAAAAGTGAATATCGCCTGACAACAAACCAATACCACATGCGTGTTTTTGTCTACAGTTATTCTTGCTGGAACGCATCGCAACGGAACCTCCCTCCCCTACACAGCCCACGCTACCTTCGTGTGATTTCGACACCCCGCTCTGAGAGCTGCGGTCAGTACGCAATAATCATGTGGAAGGACAGCACGCGGATCGCCTGTTGTGGTGGAAGTGGAATGGGTGCAGGTTTGTATGGGGGAAAGTGAAATAGAAGCCAAGGGAATCACACGGAAGATCTCCCTTCGCCCGTTTAACAAAAAGGTGGACAACAGTTCCGGCTGCCAACCCACGACCGTTCCAACAGTCTTGTGGCGTGTTAGGGGGGAGGGAATCAAGAATCATACCAGGGAGTCCACTGGCCACTCCGCGCCCATCTGCTCTGCCCTGCGGCGCCACCAGAGAAGGAAGAGAATGCCTTGCTTCCTCCGCGGCCTGTAGTCCGGGCAGCGCCGCAGCACCTGCGACATGGAGGGCCGCAGCGTGTGGTCCACCTGGAGCATATCCCGGATCAGCTTCGCGGCGTACTTCGGGGCATCCTGGGGCGGCTTGCACTCCAGCAGCTCCATCAGATTCACAAACGGCTTCCTCCCCTTCACCATCTGATACAGGATACACCCCAGGGCAAACACATCCGCGGCCCTCCCATAGGGCGTCCTGTTGTGCACCTCCGGTGCCATATACAGCTCCGTCCCACAGATGGTGTGCGCCACCTCCTCCTCAGGGCGGAGAGCACGCGCAAGCCCAAAGTCCGCCACCTTCACTATGGACCTCGAGGTGAGGAGGATATTCGCAGGCTTCAGGTCGCGGTGCATCACACCCCTCTCATGCATGTAAGAGAGTGCTGCTGAGATCTGCTCGAAGATGTTCCATTTGCAGGCAACTGCGGCGGTGCTGCGGTAGCGCGTCAGCCACGCCGCGAGGTCCCCCCCATCGCAATACTCCGTCACGATAACCAGGGCACCGTTCTCCCAATAGGCTTCGATGAACCGCAGAATGTTGGGGTGCCGCAACCGCATCAGATGCGCCGCCTCCTTCTGAACCTTCCGCATCCTCCGCGCATCCGCAGCACGCTTCTGCGGGGTCATGCTCCCCGAGGGACGCTTCGGCTCCTTCGTGACCAGGAGCAGCCCATCGCTCTTCCTCTCCACAAGATACACCACGCCGAAGTTCCCCTCACCCAACTTCTTTATAGTGTTGTAGCGGTCCCCAGGGTGCATCAGCTCGGGGAACTTTGGAGTCGGAGCCTCGGCATACTGCTGCTGGAAGGTGGAGGCGCCTGGCACGACAAGCCCGGTGGGGTCCCCCTCCGCAGGCTGCGGCGGCGAGTTGGTGTCGTTGCATTGGAAAAGGCAGGGGTCGGCATGCGAGGGCCGGGCGTATGTCTGCGACACCCGCTGCTGCGGCGGGGCGTGCCCCTGGGCCGACACCCTCCTCGGCTTGCCATGCGTCTGCGAGTCCTGCGTCGCAGATGGCGCGGAGTTCCGCGGCGACCCCAACACACCCCCACGCCCTGCCCCGCTATTCCCCCGGGGCCTCGACGGGCGGGACGACGGGGTGCTCTGGCTCCGCACCTGCCTCCTCTCTGCGCGCTCCGCGCGCTCCTTCTCACGCTTCTCCCGCTCGTGCTCCCTCCGCTTCTCCCGCTCCTCCCGCGTCTCACGGTGGTTCTCCCTGTTGTTCGTCGGGGCTGCCGGCGCCGGCGCCGGCGCCGCCTGTGGCACCTCCTTCTTCTGCCTTCCCTGCAGCGGGGCGCCGCCCCGCTCCTCCCGCCGCGTCGGCGCATGCGGCGGCGGGTTCCGCGGGGTGTGCCCCTTCACCCGCTGGTGCAGCCCATCCCCCTCGCTCTCCCGCGGGATCGGCTGCGGCACCACCCGCGACGGCTCCGGAACCTCGACGTCGGGATCGCCGTCCTCCCCGTTGGGATGCCCAGTCGCATCGCTGCCGCTGTCCCCGGTGTCACCCTCGTGGATCTCGGGGGTGGAGTGCACCGTAACCCGGCGGCGCGGGGTGCTGGGGGGTGTGCCGCGGGGCGCCCTGGAGGATGCAGCTTCGCTGCAGACTGGGAGGAGGGCGACGGAGGCGGCGATGGCCTGCAGTGCCAAGGTGTGGCGCCTCTTCTTGTTGAGGGTGCTGTTGAGGAGGGCCGTGTCCTCCTGGCTGACCTCGATGCGGACGTTGCTCTTGAGGAGGTCGAGGTTGAAGTCGCGCTGCAGCTCGGCGTTGGCACGCCGCTTGGGCTTCGCCCCGGAGGCGTGCCCCGGCGCCGCGTTGTTGCGTTTGTCGGAGAAGAATTTGAAGAAGTCGTACCACATGGTGACGCCCGTCCCGCTGGTGTCCAGCTCACGCCAGATGGCCTTGACATCCCCGACGCTGCGGTTGAGGCACGCCGCAACGTCCACCTCCTCCAGTGCGTCGCCCAGCTCGCACGGCCCGATGAAACCGTCGTGAGACGCGTCGGCGCGGGTCCAGGCCCACCGCAGCTTGAGGACGCGTTCGACATCCTCCCGGCGAGGGTCTTTACCCAGGGCGCTGAGGGAGGCTTCAGGGCTGTGCAGGGTGGGGGGTGTGGGGTGTGGAGGTGCAATGAAAAATGTAAAGAGCTGCATGGCCCACAGCATGCTGGACAAAAAGAGATGTTGGCGTGTGTGGCAGTGGGAGGGAGGGCGACAGACCCCCCCCCCCCCACCCCACCCCACCCCAGCCCTCACACAAGTGCATTTTTTATGGTGTGGCATACTCGGGCCAGCCCAGCTCCAGCTGCAGGTATCGGTCGGCTTTGAACTTCGCCACCACAGCCTCGGAGCTGACGCGCGCGTCAGGGTCGTACCCCTCCTCAGAGAAGGAGTATGGGGGCGGCAGCAGCCTGCTGAGGACCTCGCGGAAGGACTGCACGGGCTGCGATGCGAACTTCAGCTGTGTGGAGGTGTGTGGGTGTGGGCATTTTATTTCAAGTTGCATGGTTGGACCGAGGCCAGGTGCTGTGGCGATGCCAATCGCCAAACAAAAGCTGAACCCACTCCCACCACGACTCTTCCAAAAGCAGGTGCGGGGGGGGGGAGAGGGGTGTTGCTTGCATACATGTTTGTCATGGAAATACGTATACCACGACACGAGGGTGGCGTACGGCTTGCCGGGAACGATCTGGCGGAAGAGAGGTGTTGCGAGGTAGGGCGGGATGGACAGCTCCGACTGAACCGCCGCCTGATCCCGCAGCGCCGTCGCAAGCTCCCACGCCGTAAACTTCCCCGACCGCGGCAGGTCGATCAGCCCAAACAGCTCCCGACACTGCGCAAAGTGCTGCACCGCAGCCTGCGAGATCAGAGGATCCCCATCCGACACCGGAGACCCTTTCCCACCCGCCTCCTTGCTGAAGAACCGGGTGGATGCCAGGAGGAGGTCCACCAACACGTGTCCGTCAGACTGGGGCCAGCCGGACTGCTTCAGCAGCTTATTCTTCTCCGCCACATCCACGCTTGGCCTCGGGTTGTGCCTCCCCGCCGCACTCCCCTCCACCTCCGCCCCGGGACTCAGCGCCGCCCGCAGCCTGCTGGCAGGTATGCTCGCCCCCATCAGGTCACCCCCATTCAACGCAATCCCAAACAGCATACACGCCCGGGCCGAATGATGCGGCGCCGAGGCCGACATCCGCGGCGCCTCCGGCGGCTCCTCCTCCCTCAGCGCAGGCGGAGGGATCAGACCCGAGGTGCGCAGCGAGCAGAACAGCCTCCCCTCATACCCGGTATGCGCAGCGAGACTGCTGCGGTAGTTGATGTTCTCCCCATAGATGTCATCCTGCAGGAAGGAGTCCTCCCGCCGCAGCATCGACGGCAGATGCCGTAACCGCTGCGGGCAGTCGTCAGTCGACCCCTCGCTCTGCCCCCGATGTGGGCTGTAGCACGACGCGGTGTTGGGCTGCGAGAAGCGGTGGTCCCCATTCGCATGCACGCCCCTGGCGGCATGCCCGCTGTCCGTATCCTGCTCCATGTTGTCATCCGACTCCCCCTGGTGCTGCTGCCGCGCCATGTTTGCCGAGAACTCCATCGCCTTCCTCCCCATCGGCGCATTCGCCCTCTCGCTGTTCTTCAGCAGCCTCCCCCCCTCCGCCGCCGTTATCTCCGGGTCGAAGCTCAGCCGCCCTTCATTGCCCCCCTTCCTGCTCTGCAGCCCCGTCAGGATCGGGTTCACACCCTTCTGCGCCGACCACCCCCCGGCGGGGTTCCCCGACACGCCACCCAGCCTCCCCCCTCCCCCTGCAGGCAGCACCTGGGCAACCGGGGTCACGGCGTCGGGCGCCGCAGCGGGTTGACCCGGCTTCATCGGGGAGAGCACAGGCGGAGGGATGGAGGCGGCAGACGCGCCGTTCACCACGACATCCTTCTTCGCGCCGGGATGCCCCCGAGGGGGGTCGTCGGTGCTGCTGGTGTTGGTGTTGTTGTTGCTGCTGTGGTTGTTGCCTCCACCGCCCGCCCCATTCGCACCCCGCTGCTGCGCTGCGCCTGCCGCAACCGGGGTGGTCCTCCTCCCGCTGAACTGCCCCCTCTCATTCGACGCCCGCTCCACAGTCTCGAGCTGCTGATGCGACGACGACGACGACGACGCCCCACCAGAGCTACTCACCGTATTCCCCCCCTGCGATCCAGACGGGGTCCTGACGGGCGCATCGGGCGAACCGGATGCCCTGCCACCCCCGCCTTCCCCCCTCTCACCTGCACGTCCCCCAGGTGCATCCCCACCCGCATTCACCACCCCCTTCCGCGGGGGTGGTGTTGGTTTACTCTCCTTTGCACCGGAGGCCTTCCGCGCAGTCGGGGAGAGCGTCTCTGTCGGCTGCCGAGGTCTCAGCTTCTGCGTCGAGACAGGCGTGGATGAGGACACCCCGTCCGGGCCGGCTTCCCCGCCTGGGTCGCGGCGGTCAGGCTTTCCCGACTGCCGCTTCGATGCCTTTGGCGGAGGGGCTGGGTGGGATTGTGGCTGCTGTGTTGGTGCAGGCGAAGCGGCGTCCCCACCGCTGGGGGGCGGGAGCTGCTTCACAGGCGCAGACGAAGACGATGCGGAGGCGGTTGTAGAGGAGGACCCCGTTGTGGCAGAGGCTGATGCTGAAGCTGTGGTTGCTGCGGCAGTGGTGGTGTTTGCCCCAGCCGCAGTGGAGCCATCCTGCTGCGGACGCGGCTTTTCCACAGGCTGGGAAGCTGGCTCCCGATCTGCAGCAGACGTCTCAGCCGCCGGGGCGGCAGAGGAGGAGGTGGTGGTGGCGGCGGCAGGCGCAGCGGCCCCACCGCCCTTCGGGCGGGGGAGCGGCTTGGCTGCCCGGTTTGTAGCCCCCCGCGGAGGGGGGCCTACGTCGCTCTGGCAGCAACCCATGGGGGTGGGTGGGGGGGGCGCGGGTGGGGGGGTGGGGGGGTGCGATCAGCCCGGCAGGGGCGGGACCGTCACGCGGCGCCTGGGGTGCTGCCGACCCACATCCCTGTTGGTGGGTGGGTGGATGGGTGTGATGTGTGAGCACCGACGTGGCGTGCATTTTTTTCCCCTTTTTTTCCTCTTGAGAGAAAACCCCGTGCGCATGGGGGGTGGGGGTGGGGGCAGGGATCAGCGTCCGGGATGGGGCACGTTGGTCGTTACGACTTTTTTTTGCCATTTCGATTGCCGGCACGTGTCTGCCCCCCGAGGCCTTCTCCTGCCGGGGGAAGGAGGCAGAGGAGGTTCGGGGCACACTGAGGGGGGGGGTGGGTACTTCTGAACACACACGGTTAATCATGGCTGTGCGGCGCGGGGAGGGGTGGTGGGGGTCGATGGCACCGAGCGGACCCTGGTGCAAACTCCCCCCCCTTCCATCAGCCCCACTGACGCCCGGCACTCACACGTGAATCATTCTGCGGCAGTCCCAAGGGCACGAATCTCCGCTGCAACACATATACACACACCATCAACTCTGCGGTAAGCTTTTTGCCCGGCCCACACTGCACCTAATCCAGAGCAGCTATTTTTTTGTTTCGCACAAAAAAACAAATAAAGGCTCGCGTGACAAGCGTCCAGTCTCCTCCCCCCTCCCCCACCCCGAAGCCTGTATTCGCAGGCACCGTTCTGTTGGATGAACAAAGAACGTAAATCACCGAGCCTTGTTCTTCTTTCTGAAGGAGAGAGATGCAGAGATGCAAGGGGTAATAAGACAAACAACAGGGGAGGGCCGGAGTACCCCCCTCCCGTGGCAACCAGCTTGGGCCAGAGGGCGGTGGCTTTGAAGACACACAACCTTACAACCTTCTGCGGGATGAGCCGTGTACGTGTGTGTGTGTGTGTTCGTGCGTGTCCACTCTCTGGGTTGAGGCCGGGATAATAAAAAAAAAGGCTTGCTCAATCAGGCAGAAGAGAAGAAAAATAAACGGGCACATCCGCTTCTGGAAAAAGCGGACCCGGTGTGCATGTGTGCTTCTGACGTTGTATAATAAGGCATCTTATGGATTCGGAGAGAGGAGCAAGAGGCTGTTCAAAAAAGTGTGTACACCCCCCCCCCTTCCCCTTCCCTCTCCCACGCACCCCCCCCCTCCTACCAATAGGTGGGTTATCGCACTCGACGCAGACGATTTGACACAGATGTGCGTTTTATCTAGATCCAGGAGGGAATGCCCAGCAGGGAGAGATGCTGGGGTGAGAGAGATATAAAGATATGGTTGCTTTATCCCGCAAACCCGACGTTTGCAGCACGCCCAGCGGCACGCTGTTTGTAAGTTTTTTTTGAGAGAGAGAGATAGAAACAGGAGGTGGGGGGGGGGGGGGTGGAGGGGGAACACACTGCGATGTTCACCCCGAAGAAGGCCAACGCCAACCCGATGACATATATACCTGTGGCGGTGGGGGGATGGGAGTGAGAGAGAGAGAAGGGAGGGGGAGGAGCTGAGGGGAAAAAAAGCAGAGAAAACCACACACACCCCCCTCCGTTTTATCATTTTTTTTTCTTATTTTTCTTCGGCGTTTGAAGCGTCGCCCCTTACAACCCTCTGCTTTCTGGTGCCCCCTTTTCCCTCCCCCCCCCCCCCCTAGGGGGGGTCAAATGGGGGTGACAAACACGATTTTTCAAAAAACCGGCGCAGAGGCCCCAAAGCCCCCGTAAACCCTCCAAACCCCCCCAGATCGGTCCGGAAACCCATCGAACCCCACTTTTCCACCATTCCGGGCACCTCAGGTGCCCGAATTGGGGTACCTAAATTTTGTGCCACCGTTTGGTACCGGACAGTGCCACTGTGTGGGAGGTTGGAAAAGAAAATGCCCCAACACACCACATCTGAGGGTTGCAATGCATGTTGCTTGCCAACCACGTCATCCGGTGGGTGTCAGGCGCTATGTAGGTGGCATGAGCCAGGTCTTCGATGTGTTCTGGCTTGTATATGTACCTCCCTGCCTGCGGCACAGGCACTGCCTTTGTCCCCCACACCAGCCACAGAGAGCGTATTGTACTCGGTCCACGGTTGCTGATTCATTGTGATGCGTTGTATCCTCGAGTGAACGTCACACACTAGTGGCACCACCACCCGCCATCCGAGAGCTGTATTGACTTTGCGCCCTTCCGTTGCATTCACCTCGCCACGCATATTGCACCGTTCAGTACCAGTGCTCTTGGGCCAGGCAAAGTAGACCGCAGCAACTACCAATTCTGGCACAATGGGTACCACGACAGCGCACTTCGTGTGTTCCCGGAATGTACAGCTCGTGTTGCAACAGTCGTTGTCAACACATCCCGGTTGTGGAGCACTGCTGCACAGGAATCACACGACCATCTGGACTTGTTCCGTACCTACAGGCAGCCTCCCGGTGCATGGTGGCAGGGAGGTACATATACAAGCCAGAACTCATCGAAGACCTGGCTAATGCCACCTACATAGCGCCTGACACCCACCGGATGACGTGGTTGGCAAGCAACATGCATTGCAACCCTCAGATGTGGTGTGTTGGGGCATTTTCTTTTCCAACCTCCCACACAGTGGCACTGTCCGGTACCAAACGGTGGCACAAAATTTAGGTACCCCAATTCGGGCACCTGAGGTGCCCGGAATGGTGGAAAAGTGGGGTTCGATGGGTTTCCGGACCGATCTGGGGGGGTTTGGAGGGTTTACGGGGGCTTTGGGGCCTCTGCGCCGGTTTTTTGAAAAATCGTGTTTGTCCACGTAAAAGGGTGGCATTTGACCCCCCCTACCCCCCCCCCCCCGCCCCCCATCCCCCCGGCACAAAAAATCTCAGGAAAGACGATTTTGAAGGAATAAACGGGTTGCCCCAATTGGGTGGGGATATTATGTTTGGTTGGCCGGGAAGTGCCGGAGAGTGCGATGGTGGCATAGGGGGATCACTGCAAAAAAAATTGGGGGTGGGGGGGGAATATGCATAGCTAAGATCACGTTTTGTGTTGGCCTCAGAGAACAATACTGAGGCGCGCCCCCTTTGCCTTTGTCCAACTCCCCCCCCTCCAACCCATCTCGCACACTTCACTACTAAGCCCCACGCACCCTTCCCTGGCTGGCTGGGCAACGGGTTGCTGTCTATGGAGGGTTGCCAGCAGGGATACTTTTCAAACGCACCAATGTGACGCCTTTCCACCAACACACAAGATGGCACACCACCCTAATTTTTTTGGCATCGACCGACATACCACCTGACGTGGGAGACGAATGCCTTTCTGTTTGCTTTATTTATTTTTTTGCGTCATCCAAATCCAACAGCAAAAGCAAAGCAGATCCGGGGCGTGCAAATCGCACCAGACGTTTTTTTTCTTGTTGTAGTTGTCGTTTCTTCGTCAACTTTTCTGAGACATACTTGAGAGGGTGGGGGTGACGAGAGGGGAGCAGAGGGGACGCACGTTGGCCAAGCCACTCAGCAGGACACCAGGGCCTGCCTTCTGTTTGGCACAGAACGGCCTGCCGCTACAGGTCAGGAAACCCTCTGCATCCGCACAGGCGTGGCATCAGCTTGCTCAGATGCTCATCGCCTTCTTCAGGTTGGCCTGGATGGTGTTCATGAACTCGGTGGTGTTCTGGTAGTTCTCGCGGGTCATCTTCTTCCCGTAGATCAGAAGCGCAAGGTCCTTCGTCATGAAACCCTCCTCGACAGACTTCACGATGACGCGGTCGAGGGTGTCGGCGAACTTCACGGCCTCCGAGTTGCCGTCCATCTTGCCACGGTGGCGGATACCGCCGGTCCAGGCGTAGATGGATGCGATGGGGTTGGTGGAGGTCTCGTTACCCTTCTGGTGCTCGCGGTAGTGGCGGGTGACGGTGCCGTGTGCCGCCTCGGCCTCGACCGTCTTCCCGTCGGGGCACACCAGCACGGAGGTCATCAGACCCAGCGACCCGTAGCCCTGCGCCACGATGTCCGACTGCACGTCACCGTCGTAGTTCTTGCAGGCCCACACGATGCCACCGTTGCCCTTCAGCACCTGGGCAACCTGGTCGTCAATGAGACGGTGCTCGTACCACAGACCCGCCTTGTCGAACTGCTCCTTGAACTCGTTCTCGAAGACCTGGTCGAAGACCTGCATGAACATCCCGTCGTACTTCTTCAGGATCGTGTTCTGTGTGGGTGTGTGGTTGTGTGAGTGCAGGGATGATCCGGCACGGGCTACAACCCAGAGAGTATGAACATCCAGTGCAGGACGGATCTACACATTCTTGTGCCGCAGTGATGCATGAGCCTGACTGACTGAAGTTCTGACCACTACACGAGTTACTGACGCTGAGCGGAGGTGCCAAATCACGAGCAGTCGTGACATTGAACTCACACCGGAGTCGGTCATCGGCAGCCAGCACATACCTTCGTAGACAGCTGGCACGGGTAGTTCTTCATCAGCGAGTAGGTGAAAGAGGAGCGGGCGAAGTCGATGATGCTCTGCTTGTAGTTGTACATCCCCATGGCCACACCGCCGTCATCGCCGTATGTCGCCACCTCATGCGTCTCGGGCTCTGTTGGTGGCGTGGTGTGTATGCACAGACTTGGGGGGGAGTGTCGACGCGCCCCTGCCACCTGCTTGAGAATCACAACTTGCGATCACACAACACAACCACTCCTGCCACATACCGCTGCCGTCCGCAGGGGTGAAGGTCATCACCAGCTTCCCTGCACGGTCGATGGTCATGTCCGTCGCCTTGTACTGGTCACCGTGCGCGTGGCGGCCGACGATGATGGGCTTCGTCCACCCAGGCACCAGGCGGGGAACGTTGCGGATCAGGATGGGCTCACGGAACACAGTCCCCCCCAGGATGTTACGGATGGTGCCGTTGGGCGAGCGCCACATCTTCTTCAGCCCGAACTCCTCCACGCGCGCCTCATCTGCAGGAATGCGTTAGTGGGTGGGCTATGCATGCATGCGAGGAAGACGGCTAACCCAACGCCTGCCTAAAACACGACCCCACCCCAGACGACCAACTGAGAAGAACCAGCAGGAGGCTTCCCTCACTGGGACCCTCTGCTCTCTGTGCCGCACTGTGCCATGCAGCCGAGGGCCTGCCCCACTCAAATCACTCAAAACCCACTCACACCCAAGCTGCACTGCCATACCGGGCGTGATCGTGGCGCACTTCACGGCACAGCCGTGCTTCAGGGTGGCGTAGGCGCTGTCGACGGTAACCTTGTCGTCCGTGGCGTCACGGTGCTCCATGCCCAGGTCGTAGTACTCCAGGTTGACATCGATGAAGGGGTGGATAAGCTTCTCCTTGATGTCCGCCCAGCTGTGTCAGGTGTTGCGGTGCCGGTGTTGAGGGAATGAAGGATGAAAAACGAGTTTGCCCGATAAAGTGATCCCGCAGACACACACAAGGCGCGGAGAAGGAGCACCGCAACGCTCTCAAGAGCGCCCCCAGCTGGGACACCCATCAACAGGCCACGGGGAGCCGTCGCTCTGTGCCACTTTACAGCCGATGTTCTGAGGCGTTCTCATTCACCCTTTCTCAATTTTCTGCACTTCTGAGCGAAGGCCTCATATACACACACGTTGGCATACATAATCCGGGTCATCTCGTCACCGTCCATCTCAACGATGGTCCCATCGATCTTGATCCGCGACTGCTTCACGGCAGTTGCGCTGAACGCCCTGCGTGTCATAGCCATGCCGCTGCGCATTGTGATGCCTTGTTGCCCTGGGATCTGCCGTGGATGGTGGGTGGTGTGCTACGTCACATTGAGTGTAGCGGAGCAGAACGCCAAACCAAGGCCAAGGCCTGCTCGCCGTCGGGGCACGGGGGGGCGGGGGGTAATGGAGCATGCCTGCCACCATGATTCCGTTTGAACCCACCAGACGAGCTTCGGCGTGGCAGCCGAGAGGATTGCAGAAATCACACACAACAAGACCCAGAGGATCCCTGCAACACCTCCCCACCTCCCACCTGGCCAAACTTTTTTTTTGCACGCATCCCATCTAATGATGCGTTGCCTTCTTGTCTTGTGACTTTTCCAGGAATTCTTTGCCTGACTCCGGGAGGGGAGGTGTGGAGGTGAACAGCAACCGGGCCTCCACCTCGGGGAGAGGGGCGCTTTCAGGGATCCCCAGAAAACTCCCCGGGGATGTCGGAGCAGGAAGCAGCAAACAAACCCCGGGGGGGGCAGCGCAGCCGCTGCCATGCCCACACTTCTACGATACATCATCGGCATGCATGACAAGCAGAACGCACGTCACCAGCCAGACCCTACAGCCAAAACGGCCTTGACACCATGCGTTATTAATTTGTTCAACAATACACTGGGGATCTTCACTGTGGCAGCCCTCTCCCTCAAGTCGTGAGGGGCACATCTCTGTGTGTGCACTGCCTCTCTGCACCTTCGAGGCAGCAGGGGGCTCACCCCCCGCGACCAGGCCTGGGCGGGGAACGAGCCCTTTTTCCAGGTTTTTTGGGTCGGGGAACCAGGTTTTTTCTAAGAATTTTTACAAGGGATTTTTTGCTCGCCCCCCCACAGTTTCCAGGCGCGTGCCCGTCAGGCGGGACTTTTTCTCTGATTTCTCTCCGCGTCATCATGTGACAGCTCTCGAGTGATGCCCAGAGATGCTTGCGGCAGAGAGTGCCCCTCATGCGCGTTACAGCTGAAAATGAATGAGGATCACCTGGCGCTCGTTCTCATCGGGGGTTGTGCTCCGCAGGGACTCAATACACCTTGGCACTCTCGCAGGGCTGGACATGCCAGCAGCTGGAGGACAGTTACAAAGCTGCCACTCCCCGACGCCACCCACCTGCTGGCCCCTTCAGGTCTGAAAGCCCAAAAGCTCCCGGGGATTTTTGCAATGGTGCGCACCATATTCAGCGCAGTAGGGTGATCTCTCCGATTTTCCAAAACTGCTGGTTTACTGGTTTGGGGAACGGTCGCCGGCAGACCGTTGAAATGCCCGTGTTAGCAAGGCACACTCACGTTTCAGGGAGCGTGTCGCGTGTCACGCATGTCGCGAACGCGGCAAGTGTACCTCCCAGGTGGGGAAGCCCGACCTCCTGTCCGATGTCAGTCAGGCTTCGAAGAAGCGCTTCATGGATGCGGCGCTGACCTCCTACGCTGCACTGTACCCGGGGAAGTGAGATAGATGGACGGGCACACGCTACATTGGGGGTCTGGGGGGCGGTGCCCCCCAGCCGCCGGAGGCCACGGTAGCGAACATCTGTTCGTGTGGGCGTACAGATTCTGTGCGAGTTGGCTGCGTCCTCAGAGGCGACTGGAGTGGTTGGACCCCGACTTGATGGGATTCGAAGGACTTGAGTACGAGACGTACGCCACAGGGGGGTCTGGGGGGCGGAGCCCCCCAGCCGCCGGAGGCCACGGTAGTGAACGTCTGGCTCTCCAGTTGGCCAGCAAGGCGAACGGTACGTGGGACAGACTTCCCTTCCATCCTTGTGCGCGCCCTGTCGACTGGGGAAAACTTAGAAAAAGTTTTTTCCTCTGCGAAACAACCTTAGAAAAAAATTCCCCTAACAAAATTCTTAGAAAAAAACTTTTTTTCCCCTTACAAAAATTCTTAGAAAAAAAGTTCAGAATCCTGAAAGTGGGGAACAAGCCCCCCAGTTAGGAACAGCCCTGCCCGCGACTAGCGATATTTTTTTTATGACAACCAGAATCCTGCCCACCCTCCCTGCCCCGGGATGCCTAAAGACGAAAATGCCTGAAGACGACGGGCCGGGGGGGATGAGAGAATTTGCAAAAAAAAACGGATTAGAGGGGACGGGGGTGACGGGGTGGAGAAATGGAACAGCGCATCTACACGCCAAAAGGGGGGGAAAATACGAAGGCAGGGGACGGTGGGATGGGGCGGGGGGGTGTGGCAAGTGTGCACCCCACACACACGAGGGGGGGTGTTATGTGTGTTAGGCTTCAAAACGGAAAGGCCGGCTGCAGCCTCAAAGCTTTTTTGTTAACCCACTCTCGAGCATGGGGGAGCACACTGCCATAATGGTATATCTACAGGGGCGGTGGGTGTGGGGGTGGGGGAGTAGGGAGTGGCTCGTGAACCCGAACCCAATTTTTGACAACGAGTAAAGATAAAAGGCTAGCCTCCTGCCTGGAGAAATAGCAGGCAGGCCAGGTGGCTAGAAAGGAAAGCAAAGACCACACACGCAACAGGCCGTCTGTGCAGGGCACCGGGAGGGTGACCAATCGAGGCAGGGCAAACTCCAGAGTGGCATGGTCGCAGCCGATTTGCCTGAATCGATCACGCCGAGACGGTTCTGCAGGCCTTGATGCCCGGTAGTCTGAGGTGTTTATCAGAAGATACGTAGCTATGTTTGACACAAGTCCCTGCCTCTGAAACATCGTCAGATGCAGGAAAAGGTGGGAAGAGGCGGTAGGGGAGGGGAGGGGAGGGAAGGGGGGGGGGGGGGATATTTGCACTGTATGCATCGCTTGCTCTTTGCGGCCTTTCCTTGGCAACCTGCTAAAATTGCCCGGGAAAAAAAACTGTGGTTTATTTATCATTGCAGCCGGGGCCGATCAATCGGACGATTTTTGAAACGATTCTTGCGATGCCGCAAGAATCAAGAGGCGCAACAAGACATCTCGGCCGGTGACAGATCAGAAGTGGTAAGGCTCTGGCACTGTGCCCTTGCAGGCAGCGTGCCATCCTGATCTTCCTTTGCTGGAGTCGAGTGGGGTCGGGAGATGGGTGCTGAAAGCAAACAAACAAGCGGCGCCAGCCGCTTGCTTGTCTTTTCCCATTGGAGCGGGGCCAAAAGACCCACCAACATACACCAACCCTATCCAGCCAAGGCCTGACTGCGGATGCAGAGGGTCTCCGGAGACCTTCGCAAATCCTGTTCTGAACGATTTGTTATTCCTTCTGACTACTGTAGGAGGGGGTGGGTGAGGGGAAGGAAGGGGAGTGTGGCACATATATGGCGCCAAAGCAAATGCATGCAATTTTGACACGGGAGGGTGGGGAACATGGGTCCCGCACAGGGGTCTACCCACGCTGAGCGTGGCCCCAACGGGGGGAAGGCCGGGTGGCCTTGCGGGGAACGCAATAAATCTACTGGGATCGGGTACAACGTACACTGGATTCTTCTTCGGATGTGAGCGGGAAAAGGGGGTAAAAAGATAAGGCGTTGTTTGTGCGCCAAACCCGGAGGGGGTATAAAATAAGAGGGTGGGAGAGGGGTGGTACACGTGTGACAAACAGCAGCCTGGCCTGCAGTGCAGTACCAAGCAGTGTTGCCCCTTCTTTTAGTGTTTTGTGTTTCGTGAAATCCCGTTGCGGGGTGGGAAATCCCAACCCCCCCTCAAGGGGCTGCCTTCATCACGGTTTACGATTTCGAGGCAAACCCACCGAGTGATCTCTCTGCCTGTGAAATCGTCTGATCTAGATCTGGGGGTGGGATATCTCGTTGTTTTGCCGACCTCCCCCTGCACGCATTGCACACAACCTGCGCATGGCTGGCAGAAACGGAGCAAAGGGGAAGCCAAATAGGGTTTGCAGGCTTCATTCTTGCCCCTCGGGATGATTGTCGCAACGCGACAGACGAGCAGTGAACAGACCATGCCTGGAGACTAGAAATCGCCTGCCTCGTCGTCATCCTCATGCAGGTTGTAGGACTGCTGGGTACTTTGGGACTGCATCACATCTGCCCCGTCATCCCTCACAACGGTGCATGTGTCCTCGTCCTCCGAGGGGCGAGTCTCGCGCTCCTTGTAGTACCACACCAGCCCCTGCTTCAAACCCTTTATTTTTGTGGGAGCCCCGCTCTCCTGCGAGAGGACAGGCTCGTGGCGGAAGTTCCGCATGCACCCCTGCATCACAACCCCGTCGATTGTCATGTGCCCGATGTCAGCCGTCAGCATGTCGCGGTGCATGGCCGTCCGGAGCAGCTCGATCGCGAGTGACGCCACCGGATCGTCCAGCCACCTGACGTAGGGAATGCGCACCTCCATTTGCGGCTTCAGCAGGCGCATCAGCTGCCGGTCGGAAGTCTGCGTCCCAAACTGCTCATGGAGGAAGCCCAGGAGGCACTTGGGATACTTCCTCTGGTACACATCCCCGCTTTCGAACTTCCCGGGGTACACCTTGTTGATGTCCACCCCGTCCTCCTCATCGATGACCTTGCTGCAGATGCGCAGGTAGAACGGCTCCGCAACCTTCAGCGACTGCAGCACGCTCCTCCAATCGGTCCCCTCTGCGGGGAGGTCGTGCTCCTCCACCCAGCCACGCTCTTTCAGCTGCATCGCCCGCTCCGGGTGGACAATCACGCCACGCCCCTTCAGGTCCAACACCTTCGCGTAGGCGCTCTCCACCTGCGCCTTGGTGTATGCCTCGTGCTGCAAGAGGCGGTTGCGCAGCATGTCGAGCAGCGTGCTTGCGAGGTACCAGTTCCCCTTGTCGTTGTCCCACTCGATCCAGCGGTAGAGGCCGCTCTTCATCTTCTTCCTGGCGCTGACAACGGAGTTGGGGCGAAGCTCATGCGCCGAGAACCAGGCGCTCGGTTTGGCGTGATCCGGCAGCATCGGCAGGGAATCCCTGAGGAGGTTGAATGTGCAGTAGAACAGGTCCTTGTCGTACTCAGCGGAGGGGAGGTCGGGGTTGGGGCTGCTGCCCACAGGCTTCTGCATCACCTTCATCACATGCGGGCACTCCGAGAACATCGTCCGCTCGTCGGTCGTCACGGTGGGGCCCCCAGACTCGCTCGACACATCGGCTGTGCTTGCCTTGGCGCCGCTCCGCCCAGCCCCCTGGCGCCGCTGCCTCTTTGCAGCAGTCGTCGGAGGCGCAGGGCTCGGGTTCTCCAGAGGGCGCTTCTTCAACGAGGTCTCTGTCGACGGCGCAGAGCTGTGGTGGCAGTGTGTGTGGGAGGGAGGGGCAATGTAAGCTGTGCCGTGAAAAGGTGTGCCTGCCAAGTCTCTGTTTCTCTCTCTTGGACGCAATAGCGTAGCGTTGTGTGGGATCGCTGCTGTTCTTGCGTTTGCCTCGCGCACGGGTCGGCGAATGTGGCACGGGGCAGACTGGGAGGCTCCACCCCCCATCCCCACATCGATACGGCGGGAGATGGGCAGAGCCCGCAGCCTTCTTCGCGAGAACACATGGGTAGTAGATACACCGACGGAGCTGAGTGCGTTCACCCTCTGGACTGACGCGAGCAATTGGGCATGGGCTGCCTTGCTTGAGAAGCAAGAAGACCTCCATCGTATCAAAGACCTCCACTCGCATATTTTTGTGAAGGAGGCTACGGCTGTTGTTCTCGAAACAATGTTACTGGAGCCTTTTATCGACCCGCAGCCTGGCGTTACCACGATCGATTGTTGTGGTTTGGTGAAGGCTATGCATAAGGGCCATTCTTCTTCTTACACAGTAAACCGGCTCTTGTCGAAACTCTGTACTTTCTGCAAGAAATCGTACTCCTTTCGCTTTATTATAGACACCCTGTCCAGCAACTGTGGGAGAACAGTTCCGGACTACTTTTTGTTGAGCGCACACTTGCTGTCTCAAGGCTGTGTTGAGGCCCTGTGAAGTGGCATGAGGTGCTAATCCAAAGCTTCAGTCGTACGATTTCCTTCGTTACTTCGCGACTTCGCTACGCTTCGTCGCTCGTAACCAGGTGTATTTTTAATCCCCGGTCTTCCCAGCCAAAAATCTCCGATTCATCCCCGCTTTTTTCCAGCTAAAAATGGTACCCAATGTCCCTCCTCCCCAGTGTGGGGCCCTTGGTCTTGTACCAAATGGGTTCCTTCCACGATTCCTCCCGCTCGCGCCATACTCGGGTGCTGGAGGAAAACCCCCAAAAAACGGCTTTCAGGACCGTTATTCCGACGAACCCCCTGATATGCCACAGCTGAAACAGCCCAAGGACTTGCTGCGGTTACTAGACGGGCAGACACACGCTACACGGGGGGTCTGGGGGGCGGAGCCCCCCAGCCGCCGGAGGCCACGGTAGTGAACGTCTGGGCTCTTGGCTGGAAAAAACCCGGTTTTAGCTGGAAAAAAACTGGTATTTTGGCTGGAAAAAAACGATTTTTTGCTGGAAAAAAAACGTGGTTTTGGCTGGAAAAAAACCGGAAAAAGGGCGGATGCCAAAAAGACTCATCCTCATCCCCCACTAGAAATACACCTGCTCGTAACTAGTAAAAACAAAATCTTACACTTGTGCCCGAATGGGTGCCCAGCAATGGCAGCAAGTCTGATTCGTACACACGAGGCGAAGTGCGGCATACACGCAGATTCTTCAATGTTTAAACGTACTAAACCGCTACACGGTCCCATGAAGGGGATCCGTTACATCACGCAACAAACACATTACAAAACAAGTTCTCTCTCTCTCTCCTAGGCTTGCTTTACACAGTGCAGGAGAATGGGCAAAGAAGTGAGTGGGTCTTGGCTCCTCTGTGCGGCATACCGTGTGTGCGCCCTTGCAAGGGAGCTGATGATAGGGGACGACGGGTCAGCGCATGCGGGGCGTGTGGAAGGCTCACCAGACTCTGTCGACACAGGCAGCACCGACCGGCCGGGCAGCTTCTTGGGCAACAGAGGGGCGTCCGAAGGTGCGCCGTTGTGCACCTCCGCAGACTCCTCATACACAACACGGCCCTCCGGAGCCTCTGTCGACGACGGGGGCTCCATCTCGCGCACCACGCAGGACGACGAGGTCATGTCACGCTCCTGCGCTGCTGCCGGCGCTGCTTTCGGCGCTGTTTTCGCTGATACCACCGCCGCTGCAGGCTGCTTGGCGGCTTTCTTTGACACCACCGGCACAGGCTCGGGAGCAGGGGGGGGCGACGCAGGTGCAGCGCGGGCAGCGCGGCGTGCCGGCTTGCGTGGCGGCGTCGGCTCAGGCTCGGGCTCGCATTCCGGCTCCGGTGGGAACTCCAGCGCCTCGGGGTCGTGCTCTGGCATGACAGGCAGGTCCTGCGACGAGATGCCTGTGTTCTTCTTCGCCCTGCGCCCCACCAGGTTCACCGCCCAGTCGCCCCCGTGGTTCGCATCGACACCCCGCAGGCAGGCCTTCGCCATGCGGCCCCTGGCCTTCTCCGGCACAGGCTTCTGCCGCAGGCGCGCCGGGGGAGGGGGCACGACTGGGGCCGCTTCGCCCTCCGGGCCACGCAGGGAGGGCTGGCTGGCTGCCCCCTCGTCGCCTTCGACAACTGCCAGGGGGAGCATCGGGACAACACCGCCCTCGCCGTAGCGCAGCACCTGTGGGTGGGGTGTGGGTGTGGGTTGGGAGCACTCAAAGCCGTGGGGCCTGTTGGGTTGGGGGCTTCGCCCTGACATGTGTCCAAGGCGGTCGCCTCTCTCTGTCTCTCGTGGGGCATACGGAGTTCGACACCAGCTGGGTGATGGCCTGTTCGATGGACTCCTTCGACATCGCCTCTTTCCGCTTCAGCGCCTTGTCTTGCTTCTGCGGGGCGGGGGGGATGTGTGTTGGTGCAAAACCCGTGAAGGTGTGTGAGTGACCCCACACGCATTGCAGCGTGCTGAGAAAGATAGCACCCCCACTGAGAGATACACATCATAAAAGCCGTACGGCTGTTTGGCTTCGCAGCAATGCAACATACCTGCACGCGCTGCACGACTGTGGGCACAGGCCAGGCTGTGGTGGCGCTGCACAGCGCCCACAGCACCTCGCGCTGTGGGTGGGGTTCCCTGCCTGGCTGGTCGACATGCAGGCGGCAGTTGAGGTCGTGTGTGATGTCGGGGAGGACCAGGCGGGGGTGCCACGCAGCAAACACCGCCGCATGGCACGTCCCGAGCGCGGTGATCTGGCGCAGGTGGTGCTCGCGCGCCATCTGCAAGACCAGCCCCTCCGCCGCATCCGCGGGCGGCGCGAACCCCTTCAGGAGGTGCACATCCGACAGCTCGAGCGACACGGCGGCGGCGAAGTCCGCAGCCATATGCGCCTCCAAACGCCCCTGCGACGCGCAGATGTGCTCCCACATCTTGACAACCATGCGGCGCACCTTCGTCACCTCCCCGACGGTCCCCTTGCGGATGACGATCTGCAGCCCACTGCTCAGGCCGAAGAGCACTCTGGCACGCGTCGCCACGAAGTCCTGCAAGGTCGCATCCTGCGAAGAGCACGACGCGTTCACAATACGAGCCTCGCTGTACCCAGAGAAGGCGCGCTCCACCATGTCGTAGTCGACAAGCTCCAGCCAGTTGTTCACCGCATGCATGAGCTTTGCGGGGCTGCGCGACTTTGCGAGCCGCGTCAGCGAGTCGAACGTTGCGGCAGACGGCAGCAGGGGCGAATAGGGGTCGAGCAGGGCACAGGCCAGCGTGTCAGCCAGCCCATCGGTGTGCATGGTGTGCTTTGCCAGCTCCAGGATGCGGAAGTTCGTCTGGTAGCGCAGGTTGAGGGTGCGCGTCAGGCCTGCGGATGACACGGCAACATCGGAGAAGACAACAACGCACCACGGCTTGGTGGTGGTGTTGTCCACGCCTGCAGCCTCTGCGGCGCGCAGCGCCGCATCCTCTTGGCTGTGGATGGCGGCCATCAGGTCAGCCACGCGAGCGCACTGCCCCTCGGTGGTAGCCTCCGCCAGGAAGCACACCGGGGAGTTGCCGTCCAGCCGCACGCGCTGCTCGCACCCCGGGCCCACCTCCTCCACGCGTGTGTTGGGGTGCAGCACCTGCAGGTGCTCCTGCACCAGCGGCAGGTTGATCAGCGGCACCTTCCGGACAAGCAGCAAGGGGGTCGGGCACCGCCACTTCGTGTCCTGCCGGATGAAGGAGCTGACACCGTGCAGCAGCGGGCGGAGGTACTCCAAGGTCCCCTCGTCGAGGCACGACCTGTAGTGCGTCTTCAGCACCACATCCAGGTCGACGTCGGGGAGCTGCATTCTGGGAGGGCGGGGGTCGCCAAACCTGAGCAAAGGGGTGGGGGTGGTGGCGGTGGCGGTGCTGTGGCGTGTTGGGAGGTAGCACAGCTGCAAGGGTATTCGTCAGAGGGGGTGGGGTCTGTCAGCAGGGAGAGGGGGGTGATAGGTAAGAAAATCTGTTTGCTTTTTTGAAAAAGGGGGGGGGGGGAGCGCTCCATTTCAAAAAAGGGGTTTACGAGAAATCAGCTATGCATGGCAGGGGCGCAGCAGGGTGAGGGGGGAGGGGGCTCGCGTGTTTGTATTGATGTTCAGTTCTATGCACCATCTTGCCGTGTGTGTCGGGGGGAAGGGGTGGGGGGGGGGGGGGGGCGCGCACACATGACAGCAGGTGGAGTCTAACAGCCGGCAGGCTACCAGCTGGGGGGTACAGGGGCTTTGCTATGACACAAAACAACAATCTAGGCAGCAGAGGCAGAGAAGCAGAGAATCACAGGGCACAGCCCCCCCCCGGAAGGTTCAGAAGGCAGTGTGCCCGTTGTAGAATCACGATGTGGCCAACTGTGGCAAAAACACAGATGCCTGCTGGGTGGGGGAGTACAACGGAACACAAAAGGCGACAGCCGCTTGCTGCGGAGACCCGCTTTGGGGCCTGATTTTTTTCGCCACCTTACATAAAGGTGATTTTTTTTTGCGCTTCCACACAAAACAAAAAAAAACTGCAGCACGGAACTACGCCTTGCCTCACAGAGTCCAACACCGCACCACACACCCCCACCCCCCCCCCCCCAAATCCCCGAATCAACCCCCACGGCTGCCTGAGGCCCCCCCGCCTGCCCCTGGCACACCGCGGAACAGCGAATCCAGCGGGTTTGCCGAGGGGTCCCACCCGCCACCCCGCTCCGACCCCACCGCCGCCGGAGGGAGCGGCGGATCCGCCTTGGAGGCACCGCTGCCGCCATCGCCGGCATCATCGCCACCACCGCCACCACCCCCCTTCCGCCGCAACAGCCGGGAGACTAGCAGAGCCGCACCCACCGACAGCAGGCAGACGCCTGAGGAGAGGGCAACCCAGGCGAGTGGGGGGAGTGGCCCGCCACCCCCTGACCCACCTCCCCCCGGCGGGGCAGGGGGCTCCAGGCAGGCTGGGGGGAGAGGGGGGAGGGAGAGTGAGCCTCCACCACCACCTCCTCCTCCACCAAGGGATACCGCCTGAAGCAACCCCGGGTTGGCTTCATCCGCGCGCAGCGCGCTGATGCTCTCTCGGAGGGGGTGCGTGTTGCGTGTCTCGGATGGGGTGGAGGAGGAGGAGGAGGAGGGGGTGGTGGCGGTGGCGGTGGTGGCAGGCAGTGGAGCGTCGCCACCCCCTCCACCCCCCTCGCCGTTCACAGCAGAGAGGAGGGTTTGGGACATCTCCGTAGGCAGGGGCCTCGTGGAGATCCCGCTCAGCGTCGCGATGAATGTGTCGCAGGAGCTGCCCCCGCGCCCCCCCGCCGCTGCGGGGAGGGCCACGCCGTAGAGCTCTGACACAATGCTGGCTGGCATCGCCGCAACGGCGATCTTCGGAGGGAGCGTGGCGGGGGTGGAGGTGGGGCTACCCCACGCAACCCCATCGGCCGCGGCGTGCTGCGGCTCGTCGACCCCCAGGGTGGCGTGCAGTTTGGAGGACATGTCAGAGGTTATGCTGTTGAGGAGAGCGTCGTCGCCCCCATCACCGGTGATCCCCCCTCTCGCCCCTGCCTGTTGGAAGCGCATTCTATACTCCGGGGAGCAGTGGAGGAGGACAGCCGTGGACCCCTCCGGCTCCGCCACCACCAGCTCGAAGGGCTGCGGGTCGAGATAGGTTGAGGCAATCACACCGGGGGTGGCACCGGCCCCCCCTCCTCCTCCTCCTCCTCCACCACTCCCCGCCTCCACCCCCACCGCTTCCGACAACACCCCCGCTCCTGCGCTCCGCGCAGCGCGGGTGGTGGGGTTGTTAGAGGGTCCCTCCCCAGCCCCCCCGAGGGTCGGGAGAGGCACGCCTGGTTCAACCTCAGAGGAGACGGTGCGGCGCATGGAGTAGGTCACGTTGCAGAGGACGGTGCCCCAGGCGTATTCGCGGAGGCGGTAGGAGAGAAGGCCAGCAGGGGATATGCTGGGAGGTGCTAGGAAGAGGAGGGGTATGGTCTCCTTTGGAAAGCAGGAGGCGGAGAAGGTGAGAGGTATGGTGGAGGTGGTGGTGGGGGAGAGGAAGGAGAAGAACCCCGAAGAGGTGAGGGCGGCGACATCGATGAGTGGATGCGACGCGGTCGCCTCAGGGGATGTCGCATCACCTCCGTGGCGTATGGCGGCGAGCACGGTGCGGTGGAAATGCGCACGGGGGATAGGCGCTGCGGCAAGCGCGACACCCCCCGCAAAATTATCGACGATTGTGATGGTTATCTCCGCAGAGGCCGAGTCCACCCCGCCCCCAGCCGCACCCCCCGTGTCATAGGCTGTGATGTTGAAGGCAAACGTCCCGTAAACCCTCCCGGGGGTGTTCAGCCCGTTTCCACCGCTTCCTTCATTCCCCGGATTCTCCCCCTGCTGCGGGTTCCGCACGACAAACGACAGATCCCCGGCATCGCCCACCGCAGGGACCGAGGCGAAAAGATCTCCTCTCCGCGGGGTCACCTGTATGTCAACCCGCTGCCCCCACTCATCCCTGGGCCCGGGGTTGAGGGTTTTGAAGATGCCTCGGAATACAAAGGGGAACCCCCCCTTCTCCTCCCCGCTGAGATATGACTCTGCAGAGACCTCCGCGGTGAAGGCCCTGGTGAACAGCTCCATGTTGGGCGGGTCGTTAACAGGCAGCACGTCGAGAAAAACAGTCTCGGTGTGGCTCAGGCTGGATGGTGGCATATCTGGTGGAGAAACGCCGTCTCCACCTCCAGCACCCCCAGCCAGGTCGTAATCACGCAGGGTGATCCCCAGAGGAATTCGCAACCCGTTGGCATCTTGCGCGAGTTTAAACCGGAGGTCACCCGAGGCGGATATCTGCGGAGGAATTTCGAAGAGGTGGTCCTCTTCGCATGACACAGAAAATATGACACCCTGTGCGGACCCCTCCAGAGGCCCGGGGGTGATGCCTGTGGCGAAGGCGCGGAGGAGGGCTTCACCCGAGTCCTCCGTGACAGATATGCTTCTCGACGCGAGGGTGAAGAAGGGGGGGTCGTTTACACCGGTTATTCCGACAGAGATGGGGAGGCGCGACCCGACAGCTGCCTCCGGAAGCTCGAAGGCGGCGGGGAGGTGGGGTTCGAAGAAGGCATCCGGCTTTGGCTCGAAACACACCGCGCCCACCGCGGAGGTGACTGCCCCCATTTCCCCATCTGCCTTCTCGCGGGGGTTTTCGCGGGAGACTTCAAGGTATGGAATCTCAGAGAAGGCACCCAGACAGCACCCTGAAGAGGCAAGGGTGAGGGTGAGATTCACCACCCCGTTGGGGCTGTCTGGCGATGAGGGGTGTTTTGAAAAGTCGAATCTCGGAAAGCGGACCACGTTTGGCACGCAAACCCTCCCGGAGTCCTCCAGGGTGGAGATAGATGGGAGCAGCACCTCGGCAGATGTGTTGTGGAGGCCAGGAGGGGCGAACACGACCTCAACCACCACGGGGGTTCCGGAGGCGGGGGGTTGGGGTGGGAGTGGAAGCGCGGGGGATGCTGCAACAGCGGACCGCTCCGCCACAACCGCAACGCGCACCCGGCCCTCCGACACCCCCCGGAGGGACAGAAACCCCGCGGTGCTGTTGAACCGCGATACGCCATAGGGGTACCCACCTCCACCCACCACCCCCTGGGCATCCAACACCAGCCCCTCCGACAGGTTTGCAGAGACTATCCGAAAGGAATCTACCACGCCATACCGCCTGCCAAACCCAGCGAGATACTCCCGAATCCCCACCACACCCTCCGGGAGCTCCCCCTCCGCAATGGACAGCATGACCCACGCTGTGCCGGGGGTTGCCGGAAGCCCGACGCTTCCACCTCCCCCACCTCCTCCAGAGGCAGCCCACGAGGGGACACCCACTGTGGCATTCACTTCCGTCAGAAGGAGATGGGTGGATGCGGTGACCTGAGGAGGGGGGGTCCCTCCATCAACGAGGAATGCGATGGTCGCCTCAGAGGTGTCTCCGTGGCGAGGGTCGCAGAGGACCTTGCTCAGAGGGTGAGATGGGCGGGAGATCTGGAGGGATGCGCCCCCGTCATCCTGGAGGGAGATGGTGGCGTTGAAGGTGAACTGACCTGCGGAGGCGAGCACATCAGGGTGTGCCTCGAAGGCGAGGCTCCATGAGGGTTTGGAGGAGAAAGGAACCCCAGCGCCAGACCCGGGGCTCCCGGAGGAATCGAGGAGCAGATGGGGCAGGACCCGGAACAGGGGTTTCATCGCAGAGGGTATTGTCACGGTTGCACCGCGCGGCCCGACCCCCTGGGGCATCTCGTTGCGGTCGCCCCCCGGGAGTGCCCCGGAGAGGAAGCCGGGGAGGAGGTGGCTTGGCACACCGGCCTGCCCCGACACCTTCACTGCGGAGCGGGGGATCTCGAAAGAAGGGGGGTCGTTGCAGGGGAGAACCTCGATCTGCACACCCCGGCAGAACTCTGGGAGGAGAGGCAGGGCATGCCCTCCTGCGTCCTTCCCTCGAGTGCATCTCTCTCCCTTATAGTCGGTAGGGGGTGTGGTGGTGGTGGTGGTGGTGGTGGCGGTGGCGGTGGCGGTGGTGGTGGTGTTACCACCCCCCCCTTGGAGACACGCCCTCACCAAGGCAACCCCATTTGCATTCTCCTTTAGAGTGATGAGGAGCGTCCGGTGTGAGGCGGATATCCCCTCCACAACAAACCCTCCGTTTTGAACCACCTCGAAGCGAAACGAATCCCCTCCGCGGGTGTTGGTGAAATACCCTTCCAGTGGCACCGCCCCTCCGCTGCCCGGGGCACTCGATGCATCTTCAGGCAGATATATATCGGTAGACAGAACATCAAAATATGGATCAGCCTCGGGGGTGAGGATGCTGAGGGAGAAGGTCACCTCATCTGAGCAGTGGCGGTGTGGGGGCTCGGGGAAGGAGGGGCCGTCGTCGCAGAGACGCGCGGTGATGCGCGCGGTGCCCCCCCCAGACCCGGGAGCTGGGGTGAACAGCAGGGTGCAGGTCTCCGCTGAGATGCGCGGGGCACCCCCGCCAGGGGCAAAGAGGCTTGGGTTGTCGGAGGTCACCTCAAATTCCATCTTCTGCTGCTTCGGGGGGCAGTTTTCGTTGGCATCGGGCCCGGGTTTCGGGTTGCGGCACCACTCCCCGAGGAGCTGCGCCCCGTCTGACTCGCACACTGCGATGCCCTGTGAGGTCGCCTCCAGCCCGACAGACCCGAGGGAGAACGTGGGGGCATCATTCACGCACATCACCCGAATTTCAAAGATCTGCGGAGAGGAGCGGTCCACCCCACCTGAGAGCGTGCCGCCCGAATCCTTTGCGGAGATCTGGATTTTGGAGACCCCGCAGAGGTCCGGCTTGGGGCGGAAGCAGAGAATCCCCAGCGGGGACACCGCGGGGCGTGCGACAAACATCCCCGCGTTTGTCAGGGCGGTTGCCTCAAATGTGAGATGCTGCGCACCGCAGAGGCTGTTGGGGGGCGGCGCGCTGCCGTTTCTCCCCCCGATAATCTCACCTTCATTCTCCCCGGGGGTTGCGGTGGAAACCCACTGGATGCACGTCTCCCCTGAATCCTCATCAACCTCAACATCCCCGGATCCTGAGAAGGAAGGCGCCGCATTCGGCCCCCCTGTGTGCTCGATGTGAAACGTGCAGTTCTTCACCTCAGGGCTTCCCTCCTCTGATCTCTCCACGGCGACCCGGCTCACCCCACAGGACCCCCTCTGCGTGGTGAAGGAGAGTGTCCCATCCAATGCGACAGCCGGCAGCCCCGCTGGGGTGAAAATCCCCGGATTTTCCACCTCGACGACAGAGAGGGTGACGCGGGGTGCAACGGAGGGGGCCCCGGCAGCCTCCGAGGCGATCCCGCTGGCGAAACCGGGGATGCGGTGCGGGGTGTCGGAGGACCTCACGGAGATGGAGGAAGGGCTGCATTGGAAGCACCTCCCGGAGCCCGACCCGCTCCCCGGGGCGATTTGAAGCGACACGGCGCGGGTTGTGGTGTCGGTGTGGCTGCATGTGGTCCCCCCTCCGCCTCCCAACCCAGGCGGGCGGCTCCCGTCATCCTTTAGGGTAATCCGGAGACCGACAACCCCACCGGGAAGCCCCGAGGTGACCCCGCCCCCCGCCACCAGGGAAAACCTCAACGCGCCCCCCTGCGTCACGCTCGGCAGCTCCGCAAAAAACTCCGGGCGATCCACCGCGACGGAGAAGGCCAGGGCCTGCCACACCTCCTCCCCTCGGGCAAACTGCTCCGGGTCACCTTGGGTCCCCCCACCCCCTGGCGACACCCCCGTGACAAACCCTGGGAATGAGTAGGCGCAGGCGGGGGCAGGCACGCCCGCCCCACCCTCAGCTCCGGTTGCTCTGCAGCTGGAGGTGGTGGCGGGGGTGACGCATTGAGAGACCTCCGTGGTAGCGCCGAGGATTCGCCTCTGGCTTTCCGGGGGGATGCTGAACTCCGGAGGGTCGTTCTCCGGGGATATCCGTATGACGAAGCGCTGCTCTGCAGACCGCTGCGGGGCGAAGGGGGTCGGGTCAGGCCCACCTCCGGGCTGGAAATCCTCCGCAACCACAGAGACAACCGCATCCCCGAACCCATTCTTCCTGGCGGAGAAACGGAGTGCCCCCGACGCATCCACAGAAGGCCCCTCGAGGAAGAGGTCAGGCTTGCTGCTCGACACGATGTAGCGCAACCCCTGGGGGAGTGCCCCGAAGGGGCCCTCGTCAGGGCCACCTCCGGGGGAGGCGTCCGCGATGAAATGCGGGAGGACGAACCCGTCCCCGAGGATCCCCCCCGAGGTGCCGAGGCGGTGGGAATCCTCGCAGAGGACAACCGTGCAGAGATTCATCGTGCAGGCCCAGGTTCCGGAGAGGGAAGATGTAGAGGATGCCGATGATGAGGACGACACCCCACTCTCCTGGAGGGACACACCGGCGCGGTGGAGCGGGGGTGGTGATGGTGTTGGTGATGCTGATGACACCCCCCTCCGGAGGGGCACGGCGGTGTTGGCTTCTGCATAGGATGCCGAGGATGAGGACAACACCCCACTCTCCTGGAGAGACCCAGTGGTGCGGTGGAGCTGGGGTGTTGGTCGTGTTGACGACCCCCCCCTCCGGAGGGGCGCGGTGGTGTTGGCTTCTGTATCTCCTTGGAGTGGCCACGCATTTCTCGAAGAGGCGGGCATCAGAGACCTGCTCGGGACGCAGCAGAAGGGGCAGGGCCCGAAGGAGAAGCTGGGCGGGTCGTTGCTGCACCGCACCGTGATGTCCACCTCTGCCGAGGAGGACTGGGAACCCCCCCTGGAGGGGCAGGAGTCAATGAGGTCATCCCCGACCCACACATCTGACGCGGTGATAATCGCCTTCGCTGTCCCACACCGATCCGGAGCCAGGGCGAAGGAGAGCCTGGCAGACGTTGCTGATGTGACCTCAACATATGGCTCAACGGTGAACAGCCCGCCTGAAATGCCAGCCCCCTCCCCAGGGGGTACCCCAGGCCCGCCACCGAGGGGGAGGGTGGATGTGGTTGCGACGTGGAAGCGGATCTTATCCCGGATGTTCTCAACCGAACCCCCTCCCCTGGTGATCCCGGTGATGAAGTCGTTCAGCGAGGTTTTGGAAACGGGGTCATCTTCGGAGAAGACCAGGTGGGAAGGGGAGGAGGCGAGCTGGAATACAGGCGGGTCCCCCGAAGGCCTCACGGTGATGACGAATGAGCACTGCAGGCCCTGGTTGGTGTTCCCTCCGGTGCCCCCCTCCCCTGTGTCCTCCACCCTCACCTTCACGACGGCAATCCCGTGGGAGTTCTCCCTGAGGTTGAACGCCAGATCCCCTGCTTGGTTAATCTCAGGCAGTGCCCCGCCTTGAAAAATATTAAACCCCTCCGGCGCGTTGTCCACCGTGGTGACAAACCGGAGCGTCTGACCCTCACACCCCTTGCACACCCCTTCGTTAGCCGGCCCGACGGACAGCCCTGTGAAATACCCGGGGATCCCAAAGGGGAACCCACCCATGACTGCAGCTGGGGCGGGGCTGATGTGAGTGAGGTCTTCGCAAAGGGTGATGTCGCCTCCGCACAGAGCGGTGGGTGGGTCGTTCACAGGGGTTGACTCGAGGGATACAACCGGGCAGGCTGAGATTGGATTGCAGGATGCGAGGCCCGTGTCCCTGTCGAGGAGCTGGATGCAGACGTCGACAGGCCCGGAGGCGAATGTGTTGGCGTCCGGTGCAAATTTGTAGGAGAGAAACCCGGTGTCGGGGTCGACGGACGGCTGGACCTCGAAGAGGAGCGACAGGTCGGGGTTTTTCAGAACCGCGTTGAACTGAAGCCCCTTTGACCCCGGCGATGTTCCGGGCTGCATGGTCCGCTGCCCGCCTGCGCCAGGCGATGCCACCCCTGCTGCCCACAGGATCTGCTGCAACCCCGCATCCTCATCCACAACGATGCGCGAGGGCCCCACCTGCGTAAACACTGGGGGCACGGGGGTGCACTCCACCTCGATCTGGAACTCCTGCGGGGGGGACGTGTCGCTGCAAGCGTTGTCAGTCCCCCCGTCGTCACGCAGGGTGGCCTGCACAACGGCTGTGCCGCACCGCCCGCTCCTCGTGGCATACACTAGGTCCGCGACACGGGGGTCACCCGGCTGCCCCACACCGCCCCACCTGACGTAGGGTGGTGTTGCAAACAGGCCCTCCCCCTGGACAACCTTCACGTCAAACGTCAGCCTCTGCCGGTGCTCGAAATCGCTGATTGTGCCGGACCCCGTGCTTCCTTTCTCGATCTGAAAAGCCCAGCTGGAGAACACCGTGGTGCCGGTGTCCTGCTGCGACACGACAGATCCGAGGCTGCGGAATGAAGGCGGGTCGTTGCAGCAGACAACCGTGATGTGGAAATCAACTGGGGCGCTAGCTGAGCAGTCATCTGGGGAGCACGCCCCGGGGCAGATGTATACCTCACCTTGAGCCCCGACGCCGCCGACGCAGTTGGGGGTTCCGGAGTCTCGGAGGACAGCGGTCACAACGGAGGTGCCACACTGCCCCTCTTCCACAGAGAAGGTGAGGCGGCACGCGCTGGATATCACAGGGAGGTTTCCCGCGGAAAACAGCTCGGGGCTCTGCACCGAAACCTCAAAGGAGATTGATTGGGACCCGCTGTGGCCCAGTCTCCCAGACGCGTCGCGTGGCCCGTCGCCGTCAACAGGGTCAAAGCACCACTCGTTGGGACCGTACTGCCCAGACCCTTCGACGACAGTTATGTCAGGCCCGGTGCGGAACAGCGGGTTGTGGTTTGAAAACCCTTGCTGGGGCCCGATGTGGTTTCCCTCCACCCCCTGTGGCATCCCGGCGCCAACACACACAGCCACCAGCAGCACAGCGGTGCGGCGGTTGGGCCTCCAGCCTGGGCACTGCACGCCCCCCCAGCCGCCATGAGGCAGCGCCACAGCCTCCCCGCCACACGCACCTCCGGGTCGCCTCTTCATATTTGCTGGGGCAACCTCCCCACCCACCCCCCACTCTTGGGCACTGCCCACCCTCTATTCTGGGCAAAAAAAACCACAGTTCACACCGGCATCGGCGTGCGGTGTTCGAGCGAGGGGGGTGTATCTGAAGGGGTGTACTGTGAGGCAGGGTGAGTGGGCCAGGGGGGGATGTCCCGTCTGCCGCCCCCTGCAAGCAGGAGAGGGGCGGGTGGGGCTGTGTGCAGCCTCGACTCTGCACAGGAAAATCTCGGTGATTTTGCATTGTACTGTCTGCGTACTCATTGTTACCGCCACCTGAGCACAGGCTGTCAGCAAAACACATGCGGGCCTTCTTTTAGTGGTGCAGAGGACACCGGCCCACTGCCCTTGATGTGATATACATTGCCTCAAAGGGGAGAGCTAGCGCACATGCTTGTGGAGAGTGCAGCACACACCGCTCGGGGCGCAAACCCCTTGCCCCAGTTCACACAGCGGCAACGCAGCACTGAGGTGCAGTGATGGGCGGGGTGGGTGGGTGGGTGGGGGGTGGTGCGTCCAGCAGAATCATCGCGCAAATTGCATCGGGCCACACGCATTCATTCGCTGATGGGGCAAATACCCCCTTGCAGCACATCTCTTTCACATTTGTATTATCTCGACACTGCATCCACCCTTGGGCAACTCCGAGCGGAGGGGCAGATGGCATCGCTAAACTGAATGTTGTGACGATCTGGCCGGACTGAGCTCCTTTCGTGACAAACACACCACACTCACGGGAAGCGTCCAGATCTAAGAAAGACTTGGAGTTGCATTCTTTGTTTGTACGAACGGTGCCTGCGAGTGCATGTGTGCAGATACCGAACGCTGACACGGGTCTTTTTAGTTGGGAAAACACGTTGTTCTGCCAAAAAAATCGGGCTCCTTTCGCTTTATTATAGACACCCTGTTCAGCAACTGTGGAGAACAGTTGCGGGCTACTTTTTGTTGAGCGCACACTGTCTCAAGGCTTTGTTGAAGCCCTGTGAAGTGGCATGAAGGTGCTAATCCAACAGATTCCGTCGTACGAATTCCTTCGTTACTTCGCAACTTCGCTACGCTTCGTCGCTCGTCACTCGTAAAAAAATATCGCATAGAAGAGCGGGTCCGCGAATCCAACACAGCAAACTCATTGAAGAGAAATGCTGTGCTCACCCCCACTCCACGCCCCAATAATGTGCGCGGTGACCAGAAGGTGTTGCACAAACGAAGCAAAATACCCCTGGGGATCAGTGTCCCTTCTGTCATCGCCTGGCAGTGAACCACCTCACGCATTCATTCACTCACCCCCGCATCTCCCCTCTCCCACCTTCATACAGGTGTGCGGAAGAGGTAATGCAGACAAGCGACCCACTCAAGGAAAACAGGCAGGGGGGGGGGGGGGGGGTGTGTGGTTGTCGAGGGCGAAGGGAAGGCAGTTCACCCAGCACCCTCTCGAGAGATCGTGGTCAGGGGGGGGGGGGGGCGTTTGATCGTCGAGAGCGAATGGAAAAGCAACTCCCCCAGCACCTTCTTGCAATGAATCGTGGTCTGGGGGAGGGGAGGGGGGGTTCAACTGTAGACAAGCTTCGCTGCTTACACTCGGGAAGGGAGCGGGGGGGGGGGGGGGTGTGTGGGGGTGATGAGGATGATATAGGAAACTGATGCAAACAACGACGCGGTGAGGTGGGTCGTGCTGTGCTGTGAGGCAGGGTGAGTGGGTCAGTGGGAGGGACGTCCCGCCCGCCGCCCCCTGCAAGCAAGAGGGGCAGGGTGGGGCGGAGAGGATGGGATTGGGGGGTGGGGGACTGAGCGGACCCGATGCCTGCCTTGGTCTCTGATGATGACAGGCACCGGTCGACAAAACAAAAAAAAACACATTTTCCCGAATTCCCAGCCGGTTCCGCTGGGGATTTCTGCGCAGGTGAGCTACAAAATGATACCACTGCCCAGTGTATCTCTAGCCTTGCCTTCCCTCAGCCGACTGGTGTGTGTCAGCCCCTTGGCCCCGAGGAGGGGTAGAGAATGGGGCCGTAGGCCTAACACGCGGAAAAGTGAGCGGTGTCAATGACACATTCTGGCACAGCGAAGGCACTCACAGGCAACGTTTCGTGCATTCGATGCAGAGGGTTTGCCCTACGGGGGCTGCTCACAGCTGAACACAACGTTACTCGACAAGCTGCACACGGGCATTCTCACACGCCTCCACCACTGGCGGGGAGGGTGCTGGCCCAGGTGCTGCAGGGTAGCCTGCTTGAGCACCAGCCGGGGTATGTGCGGGAATGCCAACGACGGGGTACCCTGCCTGCGGGTGGGCAACAGGATACGTTGTCGCATGTGGTGGGTAAGGCAGAGGCTGCTGGTAGGTGGGCTGGGAGTCGGACTGGAATGCAGGCTGGAAGGCGGGCTGGGAGTCGGACTGGAAGGCAGGCTGGAAGGCGGGCTGATAGGCGGGCTGGGAGTCGGACTGGAATGCAGGCTGGAAGGCGGGCTGGAAGGGCTGCTGAGCCACCATCGGCTGGCTGAGCGCCCGCTGGGACTGGGACATCGTCACCGTAGTGTTCCGCCTGGGTTTCCTGCAGCAGCACCCGCCAGAGCAGCACCCGCCCCACGAGCACCCACGTTCGCCACGGCAGCAGCACAGCCACGACCCGACAAGGACTGACACGATAAGCGGGATGAGGATACAGACGAAATAAAACGCTGTCGGTTCGCACTCCCCATTAGACATAGATGTACCGCCCTTGGAAAAAAAAGGGCAAAAAGGGCGCCCCAGGGGCACTTCGCCCTTTTTCGAAAAAGGGCTCCTGAGGGGCGAATCTACCGCTTAAAAACGGGCAAAAAGGGCGAAAAATGGCCGAAAAAAAAGGGCGTTCCTCAAAAAAGGGCGGGTCAGGGGCGGAAAAATGGGGGTTTTCTGGGTGGGCTACTGGACTTTATTTGGGCACACTGAGGTGCCTTGCGCCACGTGGCGCACGGCAGCGAACGCCTTGGCAAGTGGGTGTCTCCCAAGGCAAAAATGAGTGAACGGGCAGCATGCCGTTCCACATTTTTGGTCTCTGGATCAACAAACGAGAGCGCACCACAGGTCTCGGCATTATCTGCTTTGAGAACCTCTGCATGGACAGGAACCGGAAGCCCCCCTGTGTAGGAGTGCTTCAGCAGAGACGAACATGTCGTCACGGTGGCGCTTCAGGCGTGTGCCGAGCTATATGTCGACACACACCTTCCCGGTGGGGCTCCAGGCATTTGCCGAGCTAGTGTATTGTATCAACTGTTATAACAATAATGAGAAAACATACATGGGCCAGGGCTGGGGTCAGGGGAATGGGCTGTTCAGTGGAGGTTCTGAGTGCGGCCGCCGGCTCTCATTTCTCACAGATTCAGAATCCTTAGGAAATCGATAAATTTTGGCCGCAAAAAGACGACACCACCGAAAATTCACCCAAAAACGTCGAGATACCTGTTTCTGGGCCTATTTTGCACCCAGAAACACGTTTTTGAGCCTCTGTGAAAAATCCGATTTTTTCAGATTTTTCGCGATTTTCGCATTGTCCTCGCCCAGCCAAAAAATCGATTTTTGGCTGGGAAATGCAGGGAAATGCAAAAAATCAACGAATTACGCCGTTTTAACTCCTTTCGTGCACTTTTTGGTCCTACAAGGGGGAATATGGGGTGTTGGGCCCCCCTACGACTTGTGTTTTTTTTGGCTGAGGCGCCCCTGAAACGCCCCTGAGGCGCCCTTCAGGAGCCCCTGAAACGCCCCTCAGGAGCCCCTGAAACGCCCTTTTTTTTTCCAGGGGCGTTTCAAGGGCGTTTCAGGGGCTAAGGAAAAGTTTCACGGGCGAAACGCCATTTTTGACCAATTTTTTTCCCGCCCTTTTTGCCCTTTTTTTTCCAAGGGCGGTACATCTATGATTAGAGCAGGTGTACCAGGGGCAGTTGCACCCGTACCCGTTCCCGTCGTCGTCCATGAAACAGACTTCGCCATCACAGGCATCAGCCATGCCGCAGAGCATCGCCAACACCAGGATCACATGCTGCAGCGACATCCTGAGGGTCTTGTGTTGTGTTGTGTTGTGTTGTGTTGTGTTGAGTAGAACTGCAGAGGAGGGTGTGTGTTGTCGTGTTGTGGTGTGGTGTGGTGTCCGCATCTTGGAGTGGGCAGCCTCGACCCTCAGAGGGGATCTGAGCCACCGCACAGGCACCGTCCGTCATGTGGAAACAGGCATCCCTCGGTGCACCAACCCTGCCCCTCCCTCGCTTGGACAATGTGGCAACGCAGCACTCGCAAGAGGTTGTGCTGTGGCGATGGGCGGGGTGGGGGCCCTTGCCGTGACACATCGTGACATGCGCTGTTTCTTCTGAACAAGCAAGCGGAACAGGGGCTCAGTAGGGACACAGCCCATCGATCCACGCCAGTCCGACAGTTCATGCATGTCTCAATTTTCCCGTGATAGACTGTCGACCCCACACCAAAATGCACACTGACACGTCACACTTGTGCCACGCGAGCATGGATGCAACTTCAACCAGCCAGCAACCCCTCCCCCCGGGGGGTGAAATCTGCCCCCACTCGCGGTGACGATCCATGTCCTTTTTGAAATGATGTTGAGTGAATCACACAGCCCCAGCCGGCCTGGGTTTGCCTCAAGGGTGCAGCCTTCTCAACAGGGGACAGACGGATGAGTATGGATTTCATTGGAGCGCACGAAATCAGGGAACGGACTTCGGGGCAAACTCGGTCAGCTGGCCGAGTCAACCCCGAGCCCCAGAGAGAGCCCTGCCCGAGGCTCGACACAACGCGGGAACGGATATGATTCAGGGGTCGAGAGGCTTGGGTGGGGGTGGGGGGTGGGGACAAGACGGTTTTGGATGTGAGTCCTCAACCCCTCCACGCCCCCCCCCACCGCCTGCAAGCGTTTGCAATCTTCTGCAACAAGGGCGCAAGGCATCGCACCTACTTCGTCACAGCCATTGGCCACCCCCTCACCACCCAAACCCCCCCCTGTCAATGGCGCAATGGTGTTCGCACATGGGAAACAGGAAGGCGATCCACTCACACAGCTTGCACCTGTTGGAAATCACCCCACACTTCTGGCCGGGAGAATGTTTGTGCATTTTGTGCGATCAACGAAGCACGTTTTTCTCGTTTCTCACAATTTTTGTCATGTCCATGAAAGGGTTGCGTAACTTTACAAACCTCCCCAGCCGGGGTATCTTACACCCACCACCTTTCGTGCGGAATGTGTCATTCAGTTCTGCCGTGTTCTGCACACTGCCCTCCTTCACCAGGCGAGGTTTTTTGCAAGTGTGCGTGGAATCATCAGCGCATCAAACGGAGTACAAATGATAGAGGAAGACCGCTGGCAAAGCAAGGCCCGGCAGGGTGGGGACGGAGGGAGGGGGGTGTGGGGTGGAGTGGGCAGCCGAGCAGCACACATGTGGCTGTGGAGTGCCTGGGGAAACGGCCCGATCGCACCGAGGGGGGGGGAGGTGAAAAACCAACAAACAAATGGGGCCCTTCGATACCAGATGTGACTGAGTGAGAGAAAGTTAGCAACAGCCTGCTCCCCAGTGATCTCGCTGGGCTCGTGCCCAAAACTTTAATAGGTAGGGCAGCTGCCCTACCTGGTAAAAAGGGGGAAAAAATTCGCGCGCTTCGCGCGCGAACGTGAGCGCTCGGCCAGTGGACCATCCGTGTCTATCGTACCACAGGCGGTTCATGATATCCAGGAGCCAGCAGACCGCCTTCAGGGGGTCTGGGGGGCGGAGCCCCCCAGCCGCCGGAGGCCACGGTAGTGAACATATGTTCTCAGGCTGACATATCGTCCATGACCTGCCAAGCACCTGACCAAATTCGGTGGGACGTTGGGTCGATAGTCCGGAATAACCCTACTCCCTGGGCCCCAGTGGGCCCAGGGGGGAGGGGGCAGATCAGAAATAATACTCTTGGTAGGGCAGGCTGGTCAGGCCTGCCCTACCAAGGTTTCGGACAGAAATTAAATAGGTAGGGCAGCTGCCCTACCTGCCTGACCAGGCACGAGATCGCTGCTGCTCCCCCTCACTGACTGACGAGCTGTGACTGGTAGCGAGGGCCCCCAATAGCCCAGGATCAAATCACCCTTATCGCATACTGCCGCGATGCCCGTGTTGGTGGTAATACGGGTTGCGTGCGGGCTTTCGAAAAACTGTGTCCGCAAATCCAAGGGGGGTGGGGAGTTGAAGAACCAGCGGGTGCTCGTCGATTGCGAGAACACCCAGATATCGCAAAGGCACACCCGTGTTGCTCCCGTGTTGCAGGGCGCCTTGGGCATGTCCTCAAAAGTTGGAAATGAAACTGACTGCACAGTCCACTGCGTGCGGCGAACACTCAGGCGCGCAGTCTCGTCCCATCTGCAAGATCTCTTTTTTTGCAAGGGCCAGCGATGGACAGCTCGAAACACCCACGATAGCTGATTTGACGTCCAGACAGGCACACATTATTTGGTCAGAAATGTGGCAGTATCACCCGCATATCATCACCGGGTGATGCAACGTGCCCCCCCTCCTCAACCCAAGCTGAAACTGAAATGACAACCAGGCGCAATCAGAGGGGAGGGGGCGCAGTAACCCTATCGGTGGATTTCCACTTAGCGTTAGCGGGGTTACTATGTGCACCATGTGGGCTGCAAGGCGGAGGGGGGGGGAAGGGCATGAAGGACGCTTGATTGGACCTTTGGTTTGTCTATTTTTTTTTGCGGGCTTCATTGGCTTGGAGGGGGCGTGTCGCGTCACCTCCGATGCAAAAAAAATAACACACACGCACAGCCAGTGTGTCACACACTGGCTGATAACTGTATGTGAGGGGTGCCGTCACATGAGTGAGAATGCCTCCAAAGGACAGACGTCAACCTGACAACACACCATCTCCACACCTTTGAAACCCATCGGACACCCACAATGGCACTGCCGTGATGCGGGAGAACGCGCTAATCACCCACTGATGCGAGAATCGTGTTGGGCAGATAAAGGGATCCGCTTGGCAACAATGTGTAGGTGCACCATTGCTTGCGGATCCTTTTGCATCGTGTATCACTTCTTTGACGCACCATATCGCGATGGGTCCAGTATATCACTGTCATAGGAGGGGAGGGGGAGAAGGGCTATGGGCGATACCCACCGGTTTTTGGCTATACCTGGTCCGGTCTCAACGCAGTGTTGAACTCCGGCCAAATCAGGCGGCATCCCATATGGAACAATACTATCGCATACGCACAAAGTAACTGATGCACTCACGGAGAAGTTTGCCCTTGCCAGACAGTGACAGCACCAATTGTTGGATTGGAGCACAGCTGACGGACATCCACTCACCACTTCAGCAAGCTAAAGGCCAGGGCAAGTTTGTCCAGTTTGGGCCCCACCGAACTATCAAAAGAGAAAAAGACGAAACTGAAAGGGAGGGAGATGGGAGGCCTGGCCTTCGAAGAAACCCAAACACTCCGCCTGTTTTGTTTTCTTTAGCAGCACCATGGTACGCATTGGGGGGAGAGGGGGGGGGGGGGATTTCTTCAATCCTTTGCAGAAAACATAACCAGCCGATTCTTTCATGTTCCACTCACACTGGCTCACCAACTCTCTTTTCTTTCCCGCGAGAAGGTGAGGTGGGTTTTTTTTTTGAATCGTTCTGAAGTGATGTAGAGCACACACCGAGCACGCTGTCCTTGATGCAATCGCCACTGTAGACACACGTGGGGCTGTTTTGTGACATCCGCATCGCACGCAGTTCATTTTTTTTCCACGGCATGGCTTGTTTGTGCGCACCTGTACGTGTATGGGTGTCCATACGTGCGCTGCCAACAGTCTTTTTTACCGTGACCTGAGCAGGTTATAGCAAAAAAGACCTGGTGTCTGCTTCGTGTGCACAAGCGGCCCACTATTGACCCCCCCCCCCCCCCCGCCTCCCTTGCCGTTTGCTCTGGCCCGTTTCTCAGCCTTACTCACTGCGGCTTCGTATCTCGTCACTCTGTTATTACTCTCCCGGTAGGCTGATCAGCAGCATTATGACCGGTCCTGTCAGGGGAATCTGGGAGGGGGGACGGGGGAATACTCTGTTGCACCGGCTCCCTTCCATGGGAGGGTGCGCTGGGGCTGTAACGCCTGGCACGAGGTTCCAAATCGGGGTCTCCGAGGGGCGGAGGAGAGAGTCCTCAGCCAAACATCAGCTTTTATAAACGCAGCAGGAAAACAAAGGGCCGCGAATTTCGACACCTTCACCGTGTTGCGTTGCCCGGAGTACCAGGGCAAGCCCCCCGGAGACTCCACTGTGGTGCCAGGCCCATCAGGGGCATCGCATCGCATCGACCGGCACACCCTGTGGTGTGACGTGGCTGTCTTCTCAAGGAGCCGGCATCCTTGCAGCGTTTGGAGGAGCCCTTCAGGAGGCATCACTCAGGGACCAACAGCATCTCAACCGCTTGGCGGGAGACCCCCTCATGGGGCTGCACCCGTGCACCGACGACCCAACACGCTAAGCGGGAGAACCCCTCAGGGAGACTCACCCCGACCCGATAGCACGCCGCTTCTCCAGTGGAAGAGCCCCATCAGGGGGCATCGTTCCGGACTTGCGTTTCCTCTGGTCCCCGCAGGCAGTCGGGGCACCCCCGGTCGGTGGCAGCGTCTGCACTTCGCTTGGGTCCGTAGGCACCGTGCTTCTCAGGGGCACGCGGCATCCCATCTCCCCCCGGGGGAACCGGGAGAACCGATCCGCAGGGTTCAACGACGTATGTACATATCTCGCGGCGAAGGAGCATCCCGCATTGCTCAATGTGGAGACGATCTGCCCGATCACTTTCCCTGCCCAACCATCTAAGGAGTAGCCCGCGTTCACTCCCTGAACGACAGCGGTGTTGTCGATGAAAAGCACAATGTGGCATGGCGTCTCCAGCCATCTGACACAGAAGCCGGCCAAGCGTGCTGCAGCGTGCAGCTCCTTGTGATATATGGGGAGGCCGGCCACATCAGGCGGGAACGGCCCGTAGAAACCATGATTGTCGACCACACAGCCCCACCCGGAGCTGCTGGCATCCGAAAAAACCGCGACCTGCCTGGTCAGAGGGGGTTGCCACATCTGCCACTCGTTCAGCTCAAGCGTTGCCAGCTCGGTCCTCATGACTTGCCTGCATTCGATGGGGAGGAGCGCCGGAGCATCCCAGAAACCGCCGGTCATCTCGCCCGCCTCTGCTCGCCCGGCTCTCGCCGTGTCAGACATCCAACGAAGGATGGTTGTGAGGTGCGCCAGCCGGAGTTTGAGTACATGTGCCCTCCAGACCAGGCAGCCGCACAGCCGCCACCACAGCCGCATTGGGAGGTGACCCTCCATATCCAGTTCGCGGGCAGCATCACGCACCTTCTCGACCCACGCAGGGGCCAGTCTCCAGCATTTGTCCCGCAGGTCAAGCTCCATGCCGAGGAATTCCCCCCGACTGCGTATTGGGGTAGTGTCGCCGATGATCACCCGATACCGCCCGCACAGGGCCCGGAACGACTCCGCAGCTCGTTGTAACAGCGCCGCAGATGTGGAGGCGAACAGCACGTTGTCTACCCATGTGATGTGGTCCACCCCACTCGCTGCAGCCCCCGCCAGTGTTACCGATGTTGCCTGTGCTAGTTGGGGACTGCCCGTGTAGCCCATGGCCAGGCGACGCATGCGCAAAACCTTGTTTCCCGCCCTGAAGGAGAAGAACCGTCGTGACTCAGCAGGGAGCTCCAGCTGGAAAAAAAATTGGCAAAGTCAAAGTCGCAGAAAAGGGTGTTGCGCATCATGGTGTCGATGATCTCGGCGTAGGACGGGAGGTGGCACGGAGGCAGGGACACAGACGCCAGACACAGGTTCAGCTGCTTGCAACTCAGGATAAAGCGCAGGAAACCCGCCCGCTTCTTTGCGACGGTGAATGCCCCCGAGTAGAGGGGCCTCGGTGAGGCTTTAGAATCCTGTCGAGGCGCTGGTTCGGCGATGTGCCCGTTCAGAAGGTCCGGCACCAGAGGCGTGAGGAGTGCGTTCGTGGGGCCCCGCATCCTACCACTCTGTTCCGTTGCATGCTGCTTCAGAAAGTCTGGGGAGATACATCGGAAGTGTCGGGCTAGGTCGGGGAAATCAGCGAGGAGGGTCGAGGTATCGATGGGGTCCGAGGGCGCAGGGCTGATCTGGCCATCATAACAGGCTTTTGGAGCGCGCGTGCCGCTAGTCGAATCAAACCAGGCCGCCGCATAGTCGTACCCCCGGAGCAGCCGGGTCAGCGTGACAGCCACTCCGTCGCCCCCGCTGACACCACCGTTGAGCCCCACGTGGTTCGATCCGTGTACTGCCGGGTTGTCTCCACGTTGCGATGGCGGCCCAGGGCCTGGGCTGCCTGCTCTCCTGCTATCTCTGCCGTGTGGGAGAGGGTGGCGTGTCGCACAAGGTGGGGCGTCACCCCGAGGTGGGTCTTCGTAAAGCTGAGGTATGTCCGGTACTCCAACTCGGGGAACACGTAGCCCTCGGGGGTTGTGCTTCCCACCCTGTTGAGGAGACTGCTCGCCACCTCCGCCGATCGGGGAAAGCTCAGTGTTTGTCCGAGGGACTTGCGATCTGTCTTGCCGCCCGCCAAGGTGATCACGATCCTCTCCCCCTGCACCCGCACATGCTTCGCCCGAAGCCGGACCAGGTCCACAAACCGTGCACCGATACTGACCTGAAGCAACAGGGCGTGATGATCGACTGTCTGGCCCGACCTCGCTGCACTGAGGATGGTAGCCACCGGGGGTGTCGCTGCCCGCTTGGCCTCCAGCCGGTCGAACTCTTTGAACAGGGGGCTCAGGCCCTTCGTGTACGCCGACACCTGACCCACCCGTGCCATTCTGTAGAACGTAATTGCTTGATTTGCTGACGAGGCCTGGAAGTGGCCCTGTTGCATCTTCCATTCCACCCACATCAGATACGCCATGTCGTTGCCAATGGTGGGATCGTGGGCCTGAAGGGTGCTCCGAAAGGCATCCGCCCTCTTCAGCACCGAGAGGAAAGGCTGAGGGGAGGCGTATGCGCTGCGTATCCTCTTCAACGTCAGGTCCTTCAGATCCTCGATCGCGTCCGGTTCGATCCCTTCTTTCTTTCGCGACTTGATACGGTCGAAGACCGGCCGCCACTGCTCGTACACAGGGGGAGGGGGGGGAGGGTTTGCCAGGGTTGGAGTCATGCACGGGGCGGGGGGATGGAGTTGGGGGGGTGGGGGGAGGGGTTGAGGGGAGGGGAGGGAGGGACAAGGAGGGAGGCACAGGCGGCTGTCACTTTCCCGCCTGCCGAGGGCCCCTGTTGTTGAACAGCTGGATGGGGCGCCTCTGCGGGTAGGGGTTGCTGCGGTGTTGATGGTGGGGCGGCGGGGGTGCAGGCTTCGCCTCCTTTGCCTCCTTTGCCTTCAGGTCGCTCGCTGCGACTGCCCGTGCGTCTCCTTCAATTCGAACCTGCCATTCCGCAGAGAACTTGGTCCAAGCCATGCGCTTGGCCTTGTCCTCGTAGTGTCTCCTCGCCCCCAAACCGAGCGAACCCAGTTTGATGGCTTGGAGGGTCACTACATTTTTATGCAACAGCTCCATGGCCGTGCTGTCTGGGGCCGCCCCGTCCCGGCACATCCTGAATCCCAAATCCAGGTTGTCGAATGCCGTAAGGCCTTCCCGCACATGGAAAGCGTTGGGGTCGCCATTCTGCAGGCCCGACTCGTTGAACGACACCGCACACTTGGAGCGCAGCATCATCCGGCCGGCCTCGCTCTGCACCGCAGACGTCCACGTGACAACCCGCTGGATGTCAATGGCACCCACATCACGGCTAGCCCTGTCCCGGCGCAGCTCAGCCTCCAGGTTGGTCACCTTCCTCACCATGAGGAGGATCACTTCCTTCAGCCTCTGCGAGTCCATGTCATCCAGGAACTCCAGGTTTCCCCATCCCTCAGTATTGTGGCCGGCACCATCAGGGTGCACAGTCACTGGTGGGAGGAGCCCCGCCTCCGGGCGGGGCTCGCTCTTGGACCCCTCATGGATTCAAGAGCAGACGGGGCACACACGCCTCCCGTCCTCCCTGGCCACCTGGAACGCCCGCAGCGTTCCTTCCGGGAGGAGCTGTTCCATACAGCTGGTGTACTCCCCGAGGCCACACACCGCACAGTTCCCTGCAACCGGCCCATCATGGGCGGTGGTGCATTCGGGGAACGCGCACCCTTCCTTAGGTGCCACCGGCTCGTACCCGTTCACCAATTGGAGAGGCATCAGGTTGTCTACATCGATGTCGCGCACTCTGAAGCGCTCGGCAGTCCTTGGGGCAGCCATGGTGTGAGTGCGGGTGTGTGTGTGTGAGGGGGAAAATGTGTTGCACAAGCGGATCTTTTTGTTTGTGCGCACCTGTACGTGTATGGGTGTCCATACGTGCGCTGCCAACAGTCTTTTTTACCGTGACCTGAGCAGGTTATAGCAAAAAATAACACACACGCACAGCCAGTGTGTCACACACTGGCTGATAACTGTATGTGAGGGGTGCCGTCACATGAGTGAGAATGCCTCCAAAGGACAGACGTCAACCTGACAACACACCATCTCCACACCTTTGAAACCCATCGGACACCCACAATGGCACTGCCGTGATGCGGGAGAACGCGCTAATCACCCACTGATGCGAGAATCGTGTTGGGCAGATAAAGGGATCCGCTTGGCAACAATGTGTAGGTGCACCATTGCTTGCGGATCCTTTTGCATCGTGTATCACTTCTTTGACGCACCATATCGCGATGGGTCCAGTATATCACTGTCATAGGAGGGGAGGGGGAGAAGGGCTATGGGCGATACCCACCGGTTTTTGGCTATACCTGGTCCGGTCTCAACGCAGTGTTGAACTCCGGCCAAATCAGGCGGCATCCCATATGGAACAATACTATCGCATACGCACAAAGTAACTGATGCACTCACGGAGAAGTTTGCCCTTGCCAGACAGTGACAGCACCAATTGTTGGATTGGAGCACAGCTGACGGACATCCACTCACCACTTCAGCAAGCTAAAGGCCAGGGCAAGTTTGTCCAGTTTGGGCCCCACCGAACTATCAAAAGAGAAAAAGACGAAACTGAAAGGGAGGGAGATGGGAGGCCTGGCCTTCGAAGAAACCCAAACACTCCGCCTGTTTTGTTTTCTTTAGCAGCACCATGGTACGCATTGGGGGGAGAGGGGGGGGGGGGGATTTCTTCAATCCTTTGCAGAAAACATAACCAGCCGATTCTTTCATGTTCCACTCACACTGGCTCACCAACTCTCTTTTCTTTCCCGCGAGAAGGTGAGGTGGGTTTTTTTTTTGAATCGTTCTGAAGTGATGTAGAGCACACACCGAGCACGCTGTCCTTGATGCAATCGCCACTGTAGACACACGTGGGGCTGTTTTGTGACATCCGCATCGCACGCAGTTCATTTTTTTTCCACGGCGTGAGCCACACCACCCCTAGTTCTGGTGCGAACTGCGGTGATGCATACATTGTCAACTCGATTTTGTCTTACACCATCACCCCCCCACCCCCGGCCCGAGACGAAGAAGCACTTTTTATGGGAGAAGTATACCGGGCATCCAGTTGGATCTGCAGGGGCAGAGGAACCCTGCACTCAGCGAGGCGTGTCGTTCTTCACTACAGTGCCCTGCACGGGCTGTGCAAAGACCTGCACTGACTGGGGACCCTCCGGCGGCGGTGCGGCGTAGCCCTGCTGCACCGGCGCCGCGTAGACTGCGTTGGGCTGGCAGCAGCACCCACCCTGGCAGCAACGGGTGCAGGTGCAACCGGGGCCCTTGCAGCAGCAAGCCCAGGATCCAACGATGACGATCACCAAGAAGGTGACGACGCAGAAGGTGACCAGCACTGCCAGCTCGGGTGTTTCTTCACACTTCGCAGTCAGGAAGTTGTCGCCGGAGCACGAGTACCACGGGCAGTTGCAACGGTAGATAGACATGCCGTCAACCCCGCAGATGGGCAACGCATCCGTGCTCGTCTCCTTGCATCCGGCATCGGCACCGGCAGCGAGGCTCAGCAGAACCCAGCAGAACGCAACATAAGCCTGCATCGTGATGACAGTCTCCTGCTACACAGGAGATGGAAAAATAATGCGCTGAAAGAGGAAGAAAGGAGCGAGAGTGGCAAAAGAAGAAGCAAAGGAGCGAAACAGAAGCTACGATGAGCCCTGGGAGACGGTTGAGGCTGAGGGGTGGTAGAGGTCGAGAGTAGAGGGCGGCTGGCAAGACGTGTGGCAAAGAGGAGACACACAGAATACGTAAAATACGAAGGGGGTATGTATGGGGAGTCGTGTATACGGGTATATGGGAGGGAAGGGTCTGCTGGGCGGTGTTGGTGATCCGGATGGGAGAGGCTGCTTGCTGGGAGGGGCAAGCAATGCTGCAGTGGGGCCTTTTTGACGTATCGGAGAAGAGGGGGTGGTGAGGGGGCTGCGGCGCGCTTCAGGCTACCTCTGCACTGCACGCATGCAGCCAGACTTTGTTAGAGCGCGAGAGGTCACCACTCGTTGTGCACAACACCCGAGTCTGATGAAGTGTAGTCGTGTGAGAAGAAGGCCTCGAACGTTCCCTGCTACGCCGAGCCATCAAGAATGAAGAATACCGATGGAGGAGGGGACTCTTCACTCTAAAGTGCGTAATCGAGAGCACGCCCTCTCCATCGGCGAACAGGGTTCCAGCCGTGGCATAGCTTTTACGTAGCGAAGCCTTCCCCCCTTCCCTCCCCCCAGTCCAGTGTAACCCATTTGCAGTGCACACACTGGAAACTGCGGCACCGCAAAAAACATAAACCAGAAAGAAAAACAGCACCGCACGCACCACACTGCAATACCAAACTCCCCCCCCCCCCCCCAGTCCCCCACCTCCACCCCCGGATCAAAAACAACACCGGCAGATCCCACGGCGCTCGCTCTACCTTCGGGGGGATAGGTCCTACTAGGGATGAGGAGACAAGACACGCCATGATATGCCATGCCATGCGGACACAAGAGAGAGAGACTGTGTGTGTGTCACACAGCAGGCACAGGGGCCGGGCGCGACGCCCCTTTTTGGAAACGCAACGCAGCCTGTACCACGGTGCCCACATGCGACATTGTCGACAGCCTGCGTGAGTTGGCCCCCTTGTCCATGCGCTGCGCGAGGGTGCACGGGAGGTTGCCCCGCTTGTCCTTCGCCTGCGGGTCGGCACCCGCGGCAAGCAGCAGCTCGACCACATCGGAGGAGGCGCGGTGCGCCGCAACGTGCAGAGGTGTGGTGCCCTTCTCGTCTGCGGCATTGGCATCGACCCTCTCTGTCTCGAGGAGGAGGCGGGTGCAGTGCCGGTTGTTGGTGTGTACCGCAACGTGCAGAGGTGTGACGCCCTGGGCATCCACCACATCCACCGAGGCACCCTGGTGCACCAGCCAGTCCGCAACCTCGTCATGCGCAGCGGCAAGGGCGAAGAAGAGCGGGGTGCGGCCATCCTTGTCTGTGATGTCGAGGTTGTGCCCTTCACCTATCATCGTCACCAGGGTGAGGTTGCCTGTGGCGGCAGCGTGGTGCAGTGCGGTGCGGTCGCGCTCGTCGGAAACCTCGGATGCGCGGCGGTCGACAGAGAGGCGCCTGCTGAACTCCTCGACGTCGCCGTGCCTCACCAGGTCCAGCGTCTCCGCCTCCCACTTAGCATCCTCCTGCAGCGAGTGGGACATGATGTTGCCGGCAGTGGCGCTCCCCTTGCGCTGCAGCATCGCCTTGATCTTGCGTATCGAGGAGGTCTTCTTCAGGAGCTCGTCCGGGCCGAGGGGGGCGTGCCCTCTGTCCATCCACCGCCTCGCGACCTCGGCAGGGCGCAGCCCCTCCGGCACGTCCTGCTCCCGCATGTCGTCGTCGATCGCTAGGAGCTCGTCCTCTTCATCCTGTGGTGCGGTGCAGGGGGTGTGGCGGAAACAAGCAAGCACAGGGCATGTGGATCGGAAGGGCGGCACACTATCGGCACACCGTGGTGGCATTCTTGAGGAAGCACGTCGATTATGATTCTGACACAGGTGCCGCAACCAACATACCTTCGACCACAGGCGGAAGGAAGACTTGCGCCGAAACCGAGGGCTCTGCTCGTTGGCTGTCGGATACGCCATCCCGCAGCAGGCGAGCCCCCCTCCGGAGATAGCGTGCCCCGCCGGTCTGCTGTGTATCCAAGAGAGAGGGAGTGGGGAGAAAGGGCCACGCTTCAGGGGGGACTGACAACCTGCCGCTTGTGGGTTGGTCCCCTCACCGGCAGGGCCCGCAGGCTGTGTAAATGGGGCGCCTGAGACCTCTTCTATCAGAAGTTTATCAGACGTTTAAATACGCCTAGGGGTGTCGTTTTTTCCTGTACCCCAGGGCTGCAGCAGTCTCTCCCCCCAGCACCGTACTCCCCTATCTAAGCCTCCTTCCCATGTGCTAACCCCCACAAGGTACCTCAAATAGCCCCGGGACACCCCCATTTGAAAGCTGCAGCAGGCAACACACTCAGCCGGACGGGGGTCAGAGCGGGGGTCTGCCATACGACCCCCGATATCGGGACCCTCGTCGGCCCCTTCACAGTCTTGTTGGGGCGGAGGCCGCGCCCTTCTGCATACCCACGGAGCACATCAACGCCAACTACTCAATCCTTTCTCCCACAATCCCAACAGGAATGAAGCCGTGTAACCACCCGCGCCAAGTCGGGGAGCTCGTCCGAAGGCCGCTGCACTCCATTGCCCGGCATGGCTATGTAGGGGTTCTGAGAACCGTCGGCAGTGCCGTACCCTTGAGGGGCGTACACGAGCGGCCGTGTCCTTGAGGGACAGCATGGCGGGACCCACTCCCTGAGGAGCATGCACGGGGTGCACCTCAACTCTGTGGGACTGGAAGTGTCGCAGAGCCCTGCCCTTGAGGGGCGCACAGGGAGTGCACGATGTCCTGTCGGTAACACTGAGCCCGGCCGCCCTTGAGGGCATATGTGTGGACTGGACGATCCCCTTGATGAGCGACAGCACCCAGCCCTTGAGGGGCATACACGGGATGCACATGTACTTGAGGGGAGGAGATGATTGCATGTGCGCAGATACCGAACGCCGTCACGAGTCTTTTGAGTGCGAAAAGCTAGAGCGTTTTCCCACACCCCAACCTGCCCCGCAGACCAGATGGTCTCCCTTGGGACATCATATGCTCTGTGAGGAAGGCCCACACGGCTGTGGTTTATGAGAAAGTGGTGCCTAATACCCGGCCTTTACTGAGTCAGCCCCAGGGAAAATAAGTTCCGACACCCCACCCCTTCTATCAGAAGTTTATCAGAGGTTCAAAAACGCTGTTTCAGGGGCCCCAGTAAATGTATGTGTAAATGGGTGCAACACACTCCCCGACCTGCCGGCAGACACCTGTGGTGGGGGTGGGGGCGGGGCGAGGATCACCACAGGTTCACTTTTAATGCAGGTTGGAAGGGGCGGGGGGGTGGGGTGGGGTGGGGTGCACCTGCCATCCCTTCTGTAACTTCCGTTCTTCTCTTTTTTCGTTCACCTTGTATATGTGTGTGTGTGTGCCTGCGCTGTCCCAGCAGCTGCCTTTTTGAGTCTGGGGCAACCAGAAGCCACTTGCCACTCAAGAAGCCTCTCACCACCTTCTCCGCCCTCCCCACTCCTCTGCTCTTGCGTGTAACATCGCGCCAAGAGATGTGGCTTTCCTGCACTACCCAGCACGGGCAGCAAGCCGAATGTGCTGCGTGTGTTATCTATGTTCTGTTCTTTCCGGTGGGGAGCGCCAGGCTGCGGGGGGATGGGCAAGACAGCCTCTTCTCAACTTAGTTGTTAAATTAGTGCAAAAACTGACGGATATAAAAACCATACGCATCGCCGGGATTTTCACGGCAGAACTAAACCACGACACCCCGGCAACGACAAATATGACAACACACAAACACTTGCCCCCCCACCCCACCCCACCCCTTCCCCCTTTTGCAGCAGAGCAGATCAGCAGTGAACAGCCGTACTCCTCTTGCCGCCAGTTGTCGTTGTTACCCCCCCTCCCCCCCTGAAGGCATTCTTTGTTTCTGGCATGGGGCAAAGGCAGTGCCAGGGTTACAGGCAGGGACACATCTTTGCAAGCCCCCCCACCCTGCCCTCCCGACGGTTGACGAACACGCTGCTTGCACAGCAGGGTATTCTGAGGTGGGGCATCGCCCAGCCAAGCTATCGAGCAGCTCAGGCGGTGTGTCTCGCCCCATCTGAGAGTCGCACGCTGGTGGTTCTCCCAAAGGCAAGGCAGGGAGGGTGGGACAGGCAGGCCGGTGGCGCTTGGGCGCAGGTCAGATGAGGGGGTGCGAAGCGCCGAGGCGCGCCTCCCCGCTGGGATGGGGGTGAACCGGGGAGAGAAGGGTCACGGCCCAACAAAGCACGCGGGGTCAGTTGCGGCGGGGGGCTGGCCTGGGGGGGCCAGTGGGCCCACTGGCTGTGCTGCGGTGGCACTACATGTCCTGCTTCAGCGTCCGCAGTTTCTCTTCGTATGACTTGTGGAACTGCTTGGCAATGAATTCAAACGGGGCTGTCAGATTTTGCGACCTGTTTGGGTATAGATGATGTGGTATTCTTGCGCACCCCCCCCCCCCTTCCCCCCCGCCGACATGATTGATTATGAAATATGCATGGCAACAGTTACCCGCCTCTTCAGCATTTGGGTGTTCCTGGGACCCAGCCGGGTCGAAACCCCACGCGACTCCCTCTGCCCTGTCACATACCTGAATGCCGACGTCTGGAAGAACTCGAGGCCCTGCGATTTGCACAGGTTGGTGCCTTGGAAGTCAGGCACCTCGATACGGTCGTCAAGATCGATCTTGTTGGCAATGCACACCCCAGGGAGATCTTTGCGTGTTTTTCTGCACTTTTCTATCCACGCTTTGGACCGTTCGAACGTGTTTTTGTTCGAGACATCGTAGACAAAGATGAAGTAGCTGATGTTCTCAAGGTATTGGTCCATGATGCCCCGGTACATCGCCTCGCCAGCCACGTCAAACAGATACAGCTCCACTGTCACACCGTCACCGATGTCAACCTCCTTCACACCAAAGTCGATCCCCATTGTCATCTGGTAATTCCGGGGGAACGTCGACCCCCCCGTCAGGAACATCTGCACGATGCTGCTCTTCCCAACCGTCGCATCGCCGACAACCGCCACTTTGCAGCGGAGCACCACCATTGTGTTGCCGCAACGCGCTGCCCCTCCCACCGCCCCCTTGCCTTGTCACTTGACCCACCCACCCCTCAGAAAAGCTGGGGCGAGCGGACACAGGGGGGATGCTCGGCAGCAGGCACAGCCCTTGTCCTGCCTGGGGACACCGGCAACTGCACCTGGGAGGGTGGATGTGCGTGGACAAGGCAGTGCGGTTGAAAATGGGGCGCGCTAGGCCAAATGAGGTCAGCTCCTGTGACGCTGAGTGACACTAAGTGACGGTAAGAGACCGTAAGTGTTGGTAAGTGACAGCAAGTGACGCCAAAAAAGCGGGAAAAATGGGACAGTCACCTGACCTCAGTTGGCCTAGGGGGCCCCCTGAAAAAAAGCCAACTTTGGGTCTCGCTTCTCTCTGCTGCTCTCTAGGACAAACAAACCGCGCACTGGCGGGGGTTGAGCTGCAGGTGACTCAGTGCTGGCGGGTCAAAAACAGGGCCGGACCGGGGAGATCTAGCATTCACAGGGCCCTGAGGTCGGGGAGTAAACAACAAATGCCCAGGCCCCGGCAAGCCGGGGCACGCTCAACACTGGAGGGGAGAGGGGGGAACTGGGGAACACGTGGGGGAGTGCGGCTGCTCCGCTCTACGCCGCGCTGCGCATCCTCGAATGAGAACAGATCTTCGTCTTCGGCGCGCGGGTCCATCGACATCTCGGTGGGGGTGGTTGGGGTGGTGGACGCGTGTGCCATGCGGCAGTCGGAAGGGGCTGGGTTGTTGTTGTTGAAGCCGCCATTCGCAACTGCCTGCGCCTGCTGTCCACCCGCGGTCGGTGTCGGTCGATTTTCATAATATGCTTGTATTCGCATGTATGCTTGTATTTGCCCCCCCCCCCCCCCAGTAACAGCTTGAAGCTTGTCGGAAGCAACATGTTCTACTCTAGGCAGTCCCATAGCTGCTTCCGGAGGGGCCGAGCCTGAATGACATTCACACACTCATCGGGGCGCCTCGTAAAGAAAGGGCTGGTGGTGGTTACTTCCCCCTTGCACAATAGATCGCATTCCCCACAAGGTTCGTCTGTCGAAGATCCATCGGCAGAAACATTTCCAAGCCCGGCTTTACCCCAACCAGCTGACACAGCGAGAACAAGCGAGCCGCTTCACAATGGTTGCAAAGTGACACAGTTTGACACACAGCAACACGGTGCGAGGAGGGATACACAAGTTGCAAAGACGGCACTCAGGGTGAAACGGAAGACACAGCACACACAGAGACTGAAATGTTGTTCTTTCTTTTGGTTGGTGTGAAGACCCACCTCCCGCAGAGGCTGAGTGCCACACCCTCACCCTTTGAATCCACCTTCCCCAGACACTCACCTGTGCTGAGGCGGTACAGCGTGGCGGTTGACTCGCCTCTCACTGCAACAACATCACCTGGCTGTGACACAGCAAGTGAGGAGGGATAGTTGTCCAGTTGGACAGTACGCAGGCAGCTGAGGGAGGCTGTGCACCACACCTTGAGCGACTTGTCGGAGGAGCACGACACCAGGTGCTGCTCGTCCTGAGTCAGGGCGATCTTGTTCACCCAACTCGTGTGCCCATCCAGGGTGTGTGTGTGTATGAGGGTGCTGCTGCCCCACACACGGATGCTCTTGTCCCATGACCCGGTGAAGATCCTCGTACCCGACACAGCAATGCTGTAAACAGCATCGCTGTGCCCCTCCAGCACTGTGGCGCTCGGTGTGCCCTTCAAGTCCCACACACGTACTTTGCCCTTTTGGTCTCCGGACACGATACGTCCGCAGTGTGTCCACGCTGCACTCCACACGCCGCTGCTGTTGTTGTGGTCCAGCATGCACACCTCCTCCCAAGTTGAAGTCAGCCATACACAGGTGGTGTCATCAGAGCACGTTGCCAACCACGTCCCACAGACAGAGAACGCTGTGCAATATATGCCGTTGTTGCCGTGTGTTAAGTCCGTCACCACAGCAGCGGTGGTGGTGTTGAACACAGATATGTGTCCGTTGAGGTAACACACAGCACACAGCGTCCCACACCTCGACAGTGTGATGCGGACTATCTCGCCGCCATGCATCGACGAGTAGACTGCGGGTACTTTGAGGTTGGGCCAGCGTGGGACGAGCTGGACAGCACCCCCGTCCTCCAGACCCGTGTCGGCAACACGCTGTGCATCGTCCAGCTCCTCCTCACACCCTTCGATGTGTGCTGCGACGTTTTCGGCCTCACGGTCTGCGTTGATAGAACCCGGGAACATCTCGTTGAGCGCATCCGCCTTCAGCCCGACCACGGTCCCGCCTTCTGGAACACCGACGACACAGCTGTGCCCGGTCCCCGTGTGACGCACATCCACGGTGGGGCAATCCATTCCTGCGGTGGGGGTGGTTGGGAGGAGGTGAGCTGCCGAGATTGTTGTTGGGTCGCAAGCTTGCACACAACATCACAGAACAAGCCCCATGCAGTTGGGCTGCGGAACAGCTATCAGAAGGCAACCAGGTTGACGCGCTTCCCCACACGGAAATACACACGAAACCTGTTCCTTGCACGGTGCTGCCAGACTCTTTCTGCTGGGTTCGACACCTGCGGGCTCTGTGGGGTTGGTGGCGTGCACCTTCTCTACGACTGGGCCCCATGGGGATGCGGGTCAAAACCACATGTGACCACGTCTTGCTGCTTCGGTGGGGAGCTGACACACAAGCCTGCCTTGATGAATCCCACCCGGAGCAAGGGGGACTAGGGGAGCAGGAATGGGGAGGGGAGAGGTTGCGGAGAAACGCACACACCTCGACCTGTGATGAGGTGAGATGTGGCTCTGCAATTACGGCACTACGCGTGTCGTAAACTCAAATCGGACCTGCTTTCTCCGTGTTCCATTTCCTCCTTCATTGCATGAGGGCCTCAAGCCCTCCGCCACTTGACTATTTGGAATCTGTGCGCATCGTACCCGGGGTCACTTTGTAGGTCGAGGTGTCAAGCTTCACCCATGAAATGCGGGTCTGGTTCAGGGTCTGGTCACAGGAGGTTGGCCACACCAGCCCACCCACCCAGCGGGACCCCCTCCTCGGGTGTTCCAAAACCCCCTTCTTTTGAACGTTTGGAATTTTTGCGGATCACAGTGGGGTCATTTCGGTGGTGTACGAGCCAAGTTTCACCCATGAAACGTGGGTCTGGTTCAGGGACTGGTCATGGGTGAAGGTGGCTGGGAGGCAGCCAGCACGCCCACACCCCGCCTAGCCACCCAGCGGGACCCCCCCCCCCTCGGATTTTCCAAAAACCCGTCCTTTGGGATATTTGGGATCCGTGCGGATCGTGGTGGGGTCATTTTGGCCATGAGGCCTCCATAAGGGCCCAACAGTCCTGCTGTCACTTTTTTCATTTTTATGCGCTTTTTTTACGCGCGTAAAAAAAGGACGAAAAATCGCTCCGCGCGTAAAGAAAGTATGCATATAGTAGAGGGAACAAATTTTGACATCATCAAAAATCGACTTTCCGGGGCTCGGGAGCCCGAAAATCGGACTCGTAGGGCCCAAAAACCGGGTCTGGTGGGTTCTGGGGAAATAGAGGGCCGCGGCTGCTATGTCAAAAAGCACCACTTTGGGGGCTTTCGACCCCCCCCCCCCTCCACCCCCCCCCCCTGCTCTGATGATGGCATCCCCTGCCCCTCTCCCACCATACATGCACACAAAATCTAGACACCACCCCACACCCCTCCCCTACACTTCACTATACGCAGGCAGCTGTGGCGTGGGGGTAGACCGCTCTGGGCCCAGCTCAATTCGCCCTTCAGGGAGGCATATGACAATGCCGCGCAGCAGCAGCTCCAGCTTCGGGCGGAGGAGAGACTTGAGGATGCCACACACCTGCTCGTCAGCCCCTCGGAGGCTCCGGAAGTTGGTCCGGAGGGAGAAGTCGACATCGGGGACGGTGTTGAACCCGATCCGGACATTCATGGCACCATCCACCAGCGGGTGCGGCACCCTTTCGGGGGAGGATTCGAAGGCCTGCGCTGCGGTGACAGAGTTTGAGGGGCTCGAGAGCGATTTCCCCGCATCGTTAACAGAGTTGCCTGCCTCCAGGCTGAGAAGCGAAGGCGCATTCACAAGCCCCACAGGCTGTGCCCGGGACCCGACCCCGCTGTTCATATGGCTAGCATGCGAAGGCGTCTGCGGCGTGTGTGACGGGCTCACCCGACTGGCGGAGCTCGCAGCCTGGCCACCTCCTCTGGGCCACCTCGGGTAGTGCACCCTGCGGCTTGCGTAGGCTAGCCCAAACCCGCCGCCCTGCCTGCGCGGCCCGCCTGTCGGGCCCACGCCGCCGAACTCACTCAGCAGCCTCTTCGTCAAGGGGGGAGAGATGGAGTCGTTGGGGGAGACAGACTGCTTTCGATACGCCAGGGCTGTCTCGCGAACCCCCTGCGGGTGTGCCGCGAAGTGCGTCACCCCGCTGTAGATGCTGTCGCTGCTGCTGCGGTGCAGCACGGAGTTGTGCGCGCCGCCCTGCGGGTCGCGCGCCGCCTTCAGGCGCCCCATCTGCAGCTCGTGGAGCGCGGAGGCAGGAGGGGGCCTGTGCATGCTGAGGGGCGGCTGCTTCTTCACGGAGATGTCAAGCCCGAAGGCAGACCGCAGCTTGAGGTTGTACATCGTGACCTCAAAGGGGTACCACAGCTTGTTGGGGGAGAATGTGGCGTCGTCGGACTCCGTGCCGGTTAGGGAGATCTCAGCCCCCCCGATGGTGATGCTGAAGCCGTCCTCCGTTGCGTCGTCGTACTGCAGGTGGAGCGCGAGCCCCACGCTGTCCTGCACGGCGTGGGTCACGCCTGTGAATTTGACTGCGGGTGTAACACCCCCGAGCTTGATGTCCAAAACGTTGAACTGCCCGCGGATTAGAGTCGGGTCCATCTTGCTCTCGCGGAGAGCACGCCCGAGGCGCTCGCACAGCGCCTGCTCCGTGTTGGGGTCCCACGCCAGCGGCCATGCAACCCCGAAGGACATCGTGCCACCGCACCCATCCTGGATTGCTTGGTTATCACAAAAAGGTAAACTAAAGAAAAACCAGCGAGGCGGAGTGGTGCCAGGGGGTATGGAGAAGGGGGTTATGCCCAGAAGAACTCCAAGAAAGGCGGTAGTGGTGCATCGTCACCGTGAGTGATGGTAGGGAGGTGTGCGGGAGGGGTGTGTGTGTGCGTGTGAGGCTTTCTTCTTCTTCTCCCGAGGGGGACGACCCCCCCCCTATGCCATCCCGAGGCAACCCCCCCTCCCGCTGGCCTCGCCTACACACGTTGCGTTCCACTTTAGAACGCGGCGCGTCCTTTGTTTGGGCGCCCGATTCCTTTATCCCCTTTTTGCAGCAGAGTAGGAATGCACCGAACACACACAACCCACACACCACGCCTCGCTCACCCCCGCCCCCACCCCTCCACACCCTACCCTACCCTACACCCGCTCGCATGCAGAGTTCTGAGGTGGGTATCTGATGGGCCTGCCAGAGCTGCCCGCAACAGGCACCACCCAGAGGAGCGGGTTGTCTCCCATCACCTCCTGGAAGTTCGCAACCACGCCCTTCCCGTGCTCCAGGTTCCCCACGTTGTAGTCGAATGTCGTGGCGTTGTGCCCCATCAGCCAGAGGCTCCACAGGAGGAAGCACGTCGCAAAGGGGGTCAGCGGGGTGACGAACAGCGTATACAGAGCCAGGCAGACGTGGGTGGCTGTCCCATTCCAGAAAGTCGACCCGCTCCCGATGTCGGCCACCTCCCCTCTCGCCGTGGTGAGGTAGTGCCACAGGAGATACCAGAAGTGCACCATGCACCCCACGATGTACAGCAGGAAGAGGATGAAGAATTTGTGGTTGGCCCTCCCCACGCAGTTGTCTATCCAGAAGCAGTGGTGGTCGTAACGATCAATGCACCTCCTGCACTGCCCGCAGTGGTGGGTCCGGGGTGGCTTCTCCGAGGAGCAGCGCGAGCACCTCACAAACCCTGCGGTTTCCCCTCCGTTTGCAGGCGATTCCACCTCCACGCCAGAACCCCGCAGGGAAAGCTTCCATTCCGTCACCTCTGCGACTTCCACAGCGGCGTCGATGGGTGCCTGGGGGTCGAGGTAGACACTCTTGTAATAGCAGTAGAGGGTTAACCCGGCGAGGGCGTGGCTAAGCCTGGAGTGCCACAGCTCCGCCCCCTCGGTCCACCCCGCGAGCTGTGCCATGCGGAGTTTGCGGAAGACGGGGAGGAACACCAGCGCGGTCACAGCAAAATAGGACACGACACACCCTGTCACAAACACCGGCAGGTAAAGGTCCCGCACACGCGCCGGCGGGCGTGACGGATGCAGCGGCACCGCCCTCCGGGCGCTCTCCACCCCGGGCGACGCGCCTCGCTTCGTCGCCCCGCCCATCCCAGGGCAGGGCAGGGGAGGGGGTGGGGTGGTGGGGGTGGCAGTGTTCTCCCCTTTGCTCAACAGAGTGGGGGGGGGGGGGGAGAGAGTGAGAGAGAGAAAGAAAAAGCGTTTCCTTTTGTCTGCTGGATGCTAAAAATAGGGAGGGGGGGGGCGGGGGGGGTGGAGAAGGGGGGGGGGGGGGGAAGCCGGGACACGTGCCGAGCAAACAAACCGCAGACTGCACCGCACCCCCTCCCCCCGTTCCACCGAAGATCGCACGTTTATTTTTTCCTCTGCGCTGTCGCCATCGCTGCCTCCTCCATGTTATGTTACTGGGGGGGGGGGGCAAATAGTTGTGGGGGGGGCAAATAATAGCGGGGGGTCAAATAATAGAGGGGTATGGAAATCGGCGGTTTTGGCGGCGCACCTGGCCGAATAATTGAGGGGGGTGTGAGTCCTGTTTTTGCATCCGTAAGTGGTGCTCGCAGGCACCCCAGAGCCAAAATGACCCCACCACGCTCCGCACAGATCCCAAACGTTCAAAAGAACGGGGTTTTGGACACCCATGACCAGTCCCTGAACCAGACCCAGGTTTCATGGGTGAAGCTTGGCACCTCTACCACCATGACCCACTACGATCTGCACAAATTCCAAACGTTCGGAATAGCAGGGTTTTGGAACACCCAAAGAGGGGTCCCGCTGGGTGGGTAGGTGGGGTGTTCGCTGCCCCCAGTCACTTCCTCTGAGGATCAGCCTCTGACCCACATTTCTAGATGAGGTTTGACACATCGACCCAGCTGATTTGGAAAATCGTAGATTTTTTTGGCATATAAGACCGCTCAGCCCCGCCAAACTCGGATCAAATCAGGTGGTCGACCGACAAAACGATCCCACTCCGAGCCGCACAGATGCCAAATATTCAAGAACGCGAAATTTCCACCCCCCAAAAAGCAAATAGTGGAGGGGGTCCGAAAACCCCCATTTTCGTCGGCTGGCACGGTGAATAATAGAGGGGCCCTCTAGTATTTGCCCCCCCCCCCAGTAAGCAGGTGCCCCTTCATCTGCTTCAGGCTGGGTCAGATGCAAAAGAAAGGCAAGTCAAGCAGGCAGGCGGTTGAGCGCTGTGCCTTACGGCTCACACAGCAACAAACCAAAGCACCGGAGAGAAGCAGGCCTTGTGACACGACACCGCTAAGTTAGGGGCACCATCTGTGCCACAGAGTGTGAAGGACGTCACCCCAACCCACGACCCTCCACCCACTCCCTCCAACCCCTCCCCGGTTCTGTTCGAACCCTCCCTTGGTTCGAGCCGTGCAGCCACAACCACACAGAAGAAGACGGAACAGCCTCTGTCGGCTGTTTCGCACACAGTTTCACTCTTGCTCGGAGGACGGAAGGCAGACACGGAAGAGGGCTCTTCAACTGCGGATGCGCGGGTGGGGGGTGGGGTGGGGTGGTGCAACGTTACGTCGGGGTGGTGATCGAGAGGGGGATGTGTGCGGGTTATGCGTTGCCCTCTGCTAGCTGCAAACTGGTTTGCTTTGGGGTATCTTTTTAGGATCTGACACTTTCCCGTGAGCAACGGACACACGGTGCGTCTTGTCACAAAAAAATGCCCGGTATCCCGGAGCGGGGTGGGGAACGGGGGGGGGGGGGGGGGGACTCTCAACAGAGGGGGTGGGGTGGGGGAAACGGGGAACCGAGGAATCAACAGGTATCGGCCAGATTCCCCCTTCACTGCGAGGGCCCTGCCTCCAAACCTCGAGAGAGAGAGAGGGGGGGGCTGGGCTTCACAGCAGTTCTTTGTCAAAACACAGGATAATAATCACACGCACCGCTCCCCCCCCCCCTCCCTTTTCCCCCCACCTCCCAACGGCCTTCTTTTCTCAACGAAACACGAATCACACACCCCCTGCAGAAAATACGGAGGCCCCTTCGTCGCCGCGTGTGCCCCTCCCCCCCCTATCCCCCACACCCCACACGCCTTTCTTCGCTGGTTTCCATTTGCCACACCCGAACGATCATCACGATCATCGCCATCCTCTCCCCCGTCCCCAACAACAACACCACCACTCACGCACCGAACATTGGGACAGCGCTGAGGTCTGGGGGCGCATCCGTCGCGGCGCTGGGCATCGGCAGAGGGGGGCGGGGTGCAGAGGGCGAAGCCCGCGGGCCGGCAGCGCCTGCAGGCGCACCTGGGGTGTTAATCGGCACACCGGGCGCTGCCCCTGGGGTGAGCTGCGCTGCAGGCTGCGACCGCCGCATTGCAGCTGCAAACCTTTCCTGCTGGCTCTGCGCCTCGTCGATCTTGGGGGACGGGTTGGGCGAGTGCTTCATCGGCTCCGGCAGCGCATCGAGCTTCGGCGCAAACGACACCGTCGGGGTCGCATCCGCGGAAAGCCGCTTTGTGAAGGGCACCTTCGATGCAGGCACAAGGGGGGAGCTTGTCATAGACTGTGGGACGGCGTTGACCTGCGGAGGGTAGCTCGGCTGTGAGATGGGCGGCACCACCGGGGCGGCGACTGCAGCGGGTGCCATGGGCATCGGCGGCGGGGCAGGCACGGAGGGCGGTGCCGCTGCGGGCGCAGGCTTGCGCTGCTCCAGCTGGCGCTTCATCTCGGCGATCTGCTCCATCTGCCGCCGCAGCTCCTCCCGCTCGCGCTGCTGCTGCGCCTGCCACTCCTGCTGCTGCCGCAGCTGCTCCTGGCGCTGCGCCTCCAGCTGCTGCACCTCCTCCTGCATGCGCCTGCGGTGCTCCTCGGCACGCTGCGCCTCGTCGGCAGCTCGTCTCGCCTCCTCCTCCTCGGCAAGCAGCTTCGCGGCGCGCGCGCGCTCATCCTCCTCCCGCTGCTGCTGCTGCTGCTGCTGCTGCTCCAGCTGCAGCCGCCGCGCCTCCGCCTCCGCAGCCTGCTGCGCAGCCGCCGCCGCCGCCGCCGCTGCAGCTGCTGCCTCCTCCGCCTCCCTGCGGCGTGCCTCCTCCTCCTGCTGCTGCTGCTGGGCAGCTGCGGCAGCCTCTGCCTGTTCTGCCTGCTGCTGCTGTTGCAACTGCAGCTGCTCAGGGGTGGGTGACGGCTCCGCCACCGGGACAGGCACAGGCGCAGGTGCTGCGGCAGCAGCAGGCAGCTGAGGTGCTGCGGAGGCTGCTGCTGCTGCTGCTGCTGCGGCAGCCAGCTCCAATGCCGCGACAGGCGCCTCCGCTGCCGGCACACCCCCGCTCGCCGTGCGGCGCTCGAAAGAGACGAGCCCCTTCAGGCGGGGCAGGTCTTTGCCGTCAGGGATGTTGTGCAGGTACCCGCTGCTGACGTCGATCCCCAGCTTGTCACTCCGGTGCAGGTTTGCATACTCCTCACGCACCGTGTTGTCCGCCTTGCTGTACACCAGCAGCAGGAGGCGGTCTGAGGAGCGCCCCTCTGCACGCAGCTCCATCTTGAGCCCGATACGCGAGTGGAAGTCGTTTGTATCGCAGAACAGCGACACCACGGGGTGGAGGGGGTCACCGGGCACCTTCTCCAGCCCGATGATGTAGTCGTCATCCGCATGCACATGGGTGGCGAGGGGCGACTTCGGGTCGACGGAGACGACATGCCAGTTGACAATTGTGTTGCCCCACTCGAGGGAACACCCCAGGAGCCCCACACCACCCCAGTCGTCATTCGGGACGAGCACCACTTCGCGCAGCGCCAAGGCCTTTGAGTTGTACACTACAACGCTGAGGCCGCGCCCCTTGTGCTGCCGGAGGTAGTCTTTGAATATGCCCACATTTGCCTCGCACAGCTCGTGATCCCCCACCTTGACGACGATGTCGAAGAAGGGGATCAGGCCCGCCTTCGCTGCAGGGCTGTTGGCCAGCATCGACCCGACCTGCAGCCCATCAACCCCTTTGATCCCACCCTCGGTGCTCTCCACGCCCCCCATGGTGGAGGCTAAGGGCTGTGCCGGACCCTGTGAGGGGGTTGTGGTGTTGCAGTGATCCCGCGCGCATCAGGAGTGGGGGGGAAACAGAGCAGCCTCGCAGTGAAGGCGACAGGCTGGCACAGCAGGTGGGGTGGGCAGCCGCCAAACCCGGGCAAAAAATAACAGCATCCGACCATCACACATTTGCTCCTCGTTACAAATCTCATCATCAAATTGTCTCGGCACCCTCACAGAGCAGGTCTGACGTGGCGTGTCACGACCAATACCAGGCTCGTCCCCGACCACCTTCAGGTCTGCAGGCGAGCTGGGATTGAATGAAACATATTGGGCTGTCGTTTTGTGCGCCAAAGCCGGGCAGACAAAGGCAACTCGGGGGAGTCGTATTTTGTTGTCCAATCGGCGCTGCCCGCTATCTTGTTGGCACTGCCCTGTTGCGGTAAAAAACACTGCCCTGAAAGTGTGGGTCGGGCTGTTCCCGAGAGCTGGAGCGATCCGACACACACACAGAAACGATGCAAGGTCTCTTGTGAAGGCTTGCAGGGATGGATGAAAATAACATACATTGTGAAAAACATAAAACGGGGCATCCCGAAAAGGTCTCGTTGGATATCTGTTTCGTCTAGGAGTATATCTGGCTGGATTCTTTGTTGGAGTCCAACACGTCCTTTGTTGGAGTTTGTTGCAGCTCCACCCTATCAGAGCTGCCAACTTCGCTGACGTTTGGTCCATCGGTTCTCTTCTCCTAACAAGGTATTGTTCGGAAATGCAGCTAGGGCAAGTGCTCGGTGATTGCCGTCACACACAGTCATGCGCCTGCCAAACAGGCAAGATTTTTCTGTGCATTTTGACAGGTCAGCTTTGTCCTCGCTTGATTTCCGTTATTCTCCATTGAGTGATCCTGCACGAACCCTAGTAATATTTCCTTTGTTGCGACGATGCTGTTCCTCGTGGCAGTCGACACGCTGGCAAGTTGTACCGTTGTGCGACAATGCGCTGAGTCACTCGCAAACAAATGTGGTCAGTTTGATGTCGGTAGGGTGCATGTGCAAACCACAGGAAGAGAGGCACGCGTGGAGGGGGCTTTGTTGATGCAGACATTTGGGGGTCTTCACGAATCGGTGCAGGAAAGTGCGTGCTGGTGAGGTACACCTATTTTCGCAGAAGATCACCGAGGCTCGAATAGAAGAGACCCCCCTTCCGTATTATGTCATTGCTGCTTCGCCACACTCCACAAGAACTGGCCTGTGTCTTCGTTTCAGGTCATCACGGGACAGGGAAGGGGTGGGGACGACAAGGCAGGATTGATGTATGTGCGTCAAATACGAGCAACTCCCGCAGCCTCACTGTGGAGGCTGTCTGTTATTGCCCAAAACGCTATCTGTTTGACACCGGACACGAGTCCGTGAGTTGTGATAAAAAAATGGTCGTACCTGCCAGTGCGGTACCGAAAAGTGAGGTGGCCAGAGTGCTGGGTACAGCAAGACGGCAGGCTGATTGGTGCCACCCAGAGGCGGCACACGTGCACAGGAGGAATCATGCACGGCACACCGCCTCAGGCGCATCCGGGGTGGGCAGCGATGGGAGGGCTGTGTGCCTGTGGGGATGCTTCACATCTTCTGCGGACCAACGGGGTTCTCGTAGTGCTGTGCTGGGGGGGCGTGACCGTACCCCGGCTGCTGTGCCACTGGGTAGGCCACAGGCTGCGTCTGTGCCACCGGGTAGCCCGCCGCAGGCTGCGGGTAGGCTGGCTGGGCGGGCTCGGCGACAACCGTGGTCGTCTGGTTCTGCCTGCAGCAGCACCCGCCAGTGCAGCACCCGCCCCACGAGCACCCGTCACCACGGCAGCAGCACAGCCACGACCCGACCATAACGATAATAAGGACGGCAAGCCCGATGAAGACAAGCATCACAATGAGCTCGGCCGTCGCTTTGCACTCGCCATGGGGGAACTCACCTGAGCACGTCGCCCAAGGGCAGTTGCAACGGAAGCCGCCGTCTGAGTTGATACCACAGAGGATGCCGTTGTCTCCAGCCTCGTCACAGGCAGCGGCCATGCCGCAGAGCATCGCCAGCACCAGGATCACATGCTGCAGCGACATCCTGAGAGTCTTGTGTTGTGTTGTGTTGTGTTGTGTTGAGTAGAACTGCAGAGGAGGGTGTGTGTTGTGTTGTGTTGTGCTGTGGTGTGTTATGGTGTCCGCATCTTGGGAGTCTTCGGTCGGACATAAGACACAAAACATCAATATCAAAAACGCGTCTCGTGGGAGATGGGGGTAACTCAGCCACCGCTTTTCCGTTGCATTAGGCACCGTTCAGTGCAAAAGCTGACGTACGGAGGGGCGAAGGCAGGGAGCAAAACACCCCTCGCGACTTCCCTGGCAAAAAAGAAAGAATCACACACACCGCCTTCAAGCGGCTTCAACGATGCGAGCGCCCTCCGCGCGCACCCCAAGCGAGCAGAGCGGCACCTCCGCGGCTCCTGCCGACTGCTTGCGGGACCACCCGTCGGCCGGCATCACCTCTGTGGTGATCCAGCGGACCTCCAGCTGCGTGCCGCTCTGGTCGAGCGCATCAGTCACCTCGCGCAGCATGCTGTTTCCCCAACGCGTCCTGGCGTGCCCTTTTCCCAGCACCAGCCGGACGGCGTCGTTGTCGACGAACAGGATCACAGTCCTGTGGCCACGGTGGATGGCATCCGTGACCGCCCGTCGAGCTGCCCACAACTCCAGGTGGAACATCTCCGCAGACTCCTGCGGTGCCGCCCATTGGCCCCACCTCGCGCGTGACGCCCCGTCACCTGCCTCCGTGGACACGTAGCCCCACCCCGTCGTCGAAGCGTCCGACCAGATCGCGACCGAGAAACGCCGCGGGGGCGGCACCGGCGGGGGCAGCCACTCCTCCGAACCGAGGAAACGCAGTATCATCCCCTGTGCCTCCTGTCGCGCCCCCTCGGGGTAGCCGCACTCCGTGTCCCACGTGGCGTCCCCGCTGGTCACCCTTCTCGCCCACGCCCGCATGAACTGCAGCGACCCGCAGAGGTAGCACAACCGCAGCCCGTGCACGTGTGCCACCCGGAATAGGAGGCCGAGCATACCCCACCACCGGTGCAGAGGGAGCGCCCGTGCGCCCAGACAGGCTTCGACCCGCGTCTGGGCCTCAGCTCGCCAGTCCTGTGGGATGCGGTAGCTCGCGTTCGGCACATCCCACTCCAGCCCGATGTAGCGCACCAGCCCCGCAGGGGTCTGCATGCTCTTCCGCTCGTTCACCTCCCCATTCGCACACGCCATCCTGTCCCGGATGTATGCAGCCCGGGCCCGCACCTCCACCTCACACGCACCCCACACCAGGATGTCGTCGAGGTACACCGTCGCTCCGCGGTCGAGGAGACCCCCCAGGAACACCTCCGAGGTGGATTGTGCGATGAAGGGGGCATATGAGAAACCCATTGGGAGTCGGCGCCATCTGTACCACGTCTGCCCGCTTCGCACACAGAAAAAATTGGACACCTCGTCCCCCAGCGGGAACTGGTGGAAGTACCCCTTCAAGTCGATGACCTGCGCCGCCACGGCCCCAGTCGCTGCGAGCGCTCCGGCGAGTTCCTGCGGTGTCGTGAGGCGAAACTTCGGTGGCGCTGGGAGGCGTGAGTTTACGGGACGACCGTCGACAATGATCCTCCGAACGCAGGGGTCGGTTTTCGGCACGTCGAAGACAGCTACCGCCCCCTTCTTGTCGTCCCGTCGCGCCGCCTTCTCCATCACCCCCGCCTTCAGCAACGCCGTCACAAAACTCGGGCGCAGGTCGCTCTTCGGTCCCGGCACTGGGACACTCTCAGACAGAGATTCTGCAAACACCCGACCCGATGTGCACCACAGCAGAAAGTGCGCCGATTTTCCCAGTTCCTCAGCCATACGCCGCACGGCCTCCAGGTCGAGCACGCCCGTGGGGAAGTCGTCAAGCCGCTGCTTGCGTCCCACCGCCCGGCCTGCCATGGCACAGGGGCCCCGCGTGCTGGTGTAGTCGTGCATTTCGCCTGGCTCGCTCAGGCAGTCATCGTCCAGCTCGCCGTACCCACGGGCACATCCTCGCTCCACAAGGGCCTCCGCCTGCTCCGCCGCCGCTCGCGTCACCTCCCCCCTCATTGCAGGGTACCCAGGAGGGTCTTCTCCCTCTCCCGTCGGTAGGCGTTCGTCGGGTTGAGGTACTTCTGCGTCACATTCCAGTTGTTTTTCGAGTGACGCAGGAAACGGGAGACGTCCTCGTCGCACACCCCCGTCTCCTCGATCTCGTGGGCTGCCCCCCTCTTCAGGGAATGCAGCCACGACCCCTCGGGGAGAGCGCTGTGGATCCTCCTCTTCAGGTCCACATACTCGCCCGACTCTCCCCCGAAGGCGTACCCCGTCCCCTGCCACTGCCGCCAGAATCGCACGGCCACCCCTGTCAGGCGCCCTGGTGGGAGATAAATCCCAGGGCGTGCCTCTTTCGCGCCCTTCTCCTTCGCATACAGCTTTGCACCCACGGTTGCTGGCGGCCCCCCGCTGTTCTCGAGCTCTGCCCAGTCTTTCGACGTCATGAAGCGCAGATCCGGGACCCTGGAACGGGTTAGCCACGTCATTGCCACAAAAGCCGCTGCTTGTAGATCTCCCCCCTCCTCCAGCGCCTTTGTTGCCGCTGCCACCTGCTGCGTACTTACCGGGGGCGCTTGCACAGAGCGCACCGCCGACGACATCCGGGTCAAGGCTCGTACCGTGTCCTGCACCCTGCGTGTCCGCACGCCTCTGATACCCGTCTGCTTGCAGCGGTGCAGTATCTTCCGGACGTATGCGGCCACCGTCTTCGAACCCGCCGTCTCCAGGGCGCTGTGGGCGTACTGCAGGAGCGCAGCTTCGGTCGGCGAAAACCCGTGCTCGTCGCAATACTTCTGGAACACCGCCCAGACCCTGTCGCTGCCTTGCGCTGTCTGTGGACCCACTGCAAACTTGCACATGGTGTCCCACGAGGTGCGTTCTCTCACCGCCCTGCCCAGCTCCTTGGTGTCCCGAATCGAGAAAATGGCATGGTCCAGTTCTCTCCGTTCCCTCCAGGACACGTCCCCCGCTGCTTCCCCCTGCTGGAGCTCCGGCGGGGGCACCGGCTGCAGATCCCGGTACCTGGTTCCCGCTCCCGGGCGCGGCGGGGTCACTTGCTCGGAATCCTGATCCGCCGGTTGGGAGTTCTGTGCGCCCACGGCTGCACGGTTGCTCGGGGTCTGTGCGCGTGTTGCAGCACGTCGGGCGCCCCGTGGGCCCGCAGTCCCTTGGTGTCTCGCCCGCCCCCTTGGGGCCACCATGTTGCTCGGTTCCTGCTCGCGATATGCTGCAGGTCGTTCTGTCTGTGCGCCGGAGGCTGCACGAATGTTCTTTTTCTGTGCGCTTGAAGCTGCACGGCGTTCTATCGGTGCGCCCCAGTGGGCTGCACTGTTGTTCAATTTCTGCGCGCTCGAGGCTGCGCGTTTTTTCTGTGCGCTTGAAGCTGCACGGCGTTCTGTCGGTGCGCCCCAGTGGGCTGCACTGTTGTTCGATTTCTGCGCGCTCGAGGCTGCGCGTGTTTTCTGTGCGCTTGAAGCTGCACGATTGTTCTGTGCGCTCGAGGCTGCACGACTGGGTTTCTCCTGTGCGCGGTACGCTGCACGATGTCCCGATGGTGCGCTCATGGCTGCACGGCTGGGTTGCTCCTGTGCGCGGTACGCTGCACGGTGCCCCGATGGTGCGCTCGAGGCTGCACGGGGTTCCGTCGGGGCGGTCACTTCCGGGGGTAGTACCGGTTGTTCTTCCGAAAAACCGGCGGAGGGACAGGCTGCTGGTCCCGGTAGCGCATCCTGCTGGACTCCCCCCCCCGCCGTCCCCGCTTCGTCGGCCCTCCCCCCTGCTCCTGCGTCGTGCGCTTCGTGCCGCACCGCATGGCAATGTGCGTCGCCTCCTTCAGCGCCTTCGGCGCCCGCTCGTCCACATTCAGGTGATCGATGAAGGCGGTAGCGGCCCTCACACCCCGCTCCGCCTTATGGTGGTGATAGAGAAAGGTTTTGAAGATATCTCCCAGCAGCGTCGAGGGGGCAGCGCCCTGCAGCAGAGTCATCATGTGCTTCAGCAGGGCATCGAGGATGGTGCGCGCCTCCCCCTGCTGTTGCGGGACGTACCTCTCCAGCAGCACCTGGAGGCGCATCAGCTGGAGGTCGGAGAGGTTCAGCCACCTCGCCGGGCCCAGCTCCACCTGCTCGGCCGTGAGGCTGCGGTCAACACCCGGTGCAGGCAGGTCGTCGTCCTCTTCTTCGTCCATGCTGTCGGGCTTGTCCTCCTTCGGTGCCTCTGGGACCTTCACCTTCTTCACCTCCCCGCGCACCTTCCGCTGCGGCGTCTCCTCCGGGGCCTTCTCGGCCGCCACCACCTCCGCCTCGGTGGGGCTGCCCGCCCCCAGCTCCGATGCCGCCGACTTGGCGAGCCGGTCGGGGGCCTCCACTGCCGCGACGAAGTCATCCTCCTCCATCGCCTTCCGCAGTGCGGCAAGGCACAGCATCAGCCTACGGGTCGTGAACTGAGTCCACGCCTCAACGGCAGTGCTCGTCACCTCCGCCAGAACGAAACGCACTCGCTCTTCCTCCTCCTCCTCGTCCGCCGCCACAGACTTCCACGTGGCGAGGACCATCTCCCCCTGCACGGAAACCGTGCTCACGCGGAGGAGGTGGGCCACCGCCGTCTTCACGCACTTTGGCGCCATGCCGAACTTAGCGGCAAGGCACTTCGACATCTGGAAGTAGAAACGCTTGCCAGATACGATGTCCGCCATTGTGTGTGTGGAGTGTGTGGCGAGCTGACGTACGGAGGGGCGAAGGCAGGGAGCAAAACACCACTCGTTGGCCTGATGAAGGGTGGTGTTTGTTCCGTTCGCCCCCCTTCCAACCTTGCAAGAAAACTGTTGTTGCAAGTGGTAGAAAAACAAATACGCACAGGGAAGTCGTCTTCTCTAGTCCTCCCTTGACTCCCTAGTCGCACCGAAGGTGCTTAAACAAGTTTACTGAATGGAGTGGGCAGCCTCGATCCTGCACGGATCAGCAGCCCGCCTGCCACCCGCCCTCCCTGTTGCCACAGCAAAACAAGGAGACAAAAAGCATCCGACCCACGCGCATGTACTCTGCAGTGCAGCACTCTACTCATTATTCATCTGATCGTCTCGACACCCATCCAAAGCAGGGTCATATGGCATGGCGTGTCACGACCACCTCCAGGCCTGAAGGCGGGTTGGACGAGATGAAAAAATCGCTGCCTCGAAAGCAGTGATTGGGCTGGTCCCGAGAGAGAGGGGAAGACAACCCAACACAGACCGGAAAATGACAAGGTCTCTCGTGTAAAGCCTTGCAGGTGGGTGAAAGGAGCATCCCGTGATGCCTCGTTGAGAAGCTGTCTGGTGTGGTGTTGCATTTGTTGCTTTGTTCCGACGATGCTGTTCCTCGTGGCAGTCGGCACGCTGGCAAGTTGTGCCGTTGTGCGACAATGCGCTGAGTCACTCACCAACAAACGTGGTCAGTTTGATGTCAGCCGGATGCATGTGCAAACCACAGACAGAGAGGCACATGTGGGGGGGGGGGGGGCCTTTGTTGATGCAGACATTTGGGGGTCTTCGCGCATCGGTGCAGGAAAGTGTGTGCTGGTGAGGTGTACATAGTTCCCACCGAAGTTTGCTGAGTCGCGAAGAACCTCCTTCCATAACATGGCATTGCTGCTTCGCCACACCCCACAAGAACTGGCCTGTGTCTTCGTTTCGAGTGTCACCACGGGACAGGGAAGGGGTGGGGACGACAAGGTGAACGGGTTGTGCGTCGCAGCGTGGCACCTAACTTGCGAGGCGCGCAGTTTCCTGCACCCTCTGAGTTCTTGTTGGTGCAGTGCAGCTACAACCCATCAGGGATACAAGATTCTCTCGCTGAGCTTTTCGGGCCTTTGTTGGCCGAAGCCGCTCAAGAGAAAGAGTCGAAAAAAAAGGATTGCCGAATTTCTTTTGCTTTGTTTGTGCAACCTTCTGGTCACCTGCACGTTGGGGCGTGGAGTGTAGGTGAACAAAACATTGCTCCCACTGGGGGCCCTCGCTACCAAGTGTGACTGAGTGAGAAAAAGTGAGAAGTCAGCCATGTTTGGCTGAAAACTGACGACTCGTGACTCACAGTGACTCGTAGCGAGGGCCCCCACTGCAACCTTTTTAGTTCTGAACGCCTTCCGTGAGCACGGTGCGTTTGACACAAAATCAACCGATCGCACCTGAACCTTAGGATTCTGAAATGCCGCCAATGGCCCGCAGATGAGGGCATGTGCACGACAGAGCCACCAGCAGATGCATAGGTTGAAACAAGCCACTGAATTGCAGTTCGTGGACAAGGGGAAAACGATATGAAAGGGGTGTACAAATATACTAATTCAGCGAGACAGAACACCCTGCCCAGCAACTGGAAGAAACTACCTTTCATTGAACGCACCCGTGTCCTAAGGCTGTGAAGCCGTGAAGGGTATGTGAGCCCGTACTTCCCACTGCAACCGCTCTGAGGAACCTTCCGGTTATCTGTTGCCATAACATTCTCCAGACAGAACCCCGAAAACGGTTTCCCGGTATGTCAGGGATGTGTCCCGAGAATTGTTGGTTGCAGCTGTGTGAGGTCGCCTCTCCCCCCACATGTGTGTGATTTTCTTTCCTAATGTGTCACTTCAGTTATTCATGTCTGTCTGGGCATTGAACATGGTGTCAGAACTGCATAACACGTTCAGCGCAAAGCTTGTATAAAGGAACAGATGGAAATTCAGTTGGAAGGGGTGGGTGTGAAGTGAAGGAGAGAAAGTAATGTGCGGCGCTACCTTCACTTGTGCGGAGGGGTGGTTCTGAGTCACTGAATCTGAGTGTTATAAATTTGGCTGAAAAATGAGTTATGCGGGGGAACGGGATGATTTGGGAAAGGGCTATTTGGATCCCACTTTGGACCCACTTTCAAGATGCATGTAATGGATGCACATGATGCAGGAGACGCTTCAGGCCTTCTGCGCACCAACAGGGTTTTCGTAGAAGTTCTTCGCTGGTGCAGCCTCCGGTTCGGCCACCCCAACCTCCGGGTAGGCTGGCTGGGCGGGCTCTGTGATAATCGTGGTCGTCTCGGCTTTGTGCCTGCAGCAGCACCCGCCAGAGCAGCACCCGCCCCACGAGCACCCTTCACCACGGCAGCAGCACAGCCACGACCCGACAAGGATCGTAACAAGGATGGCAAGCCCGATGAAGACAAGAACGACAATGTGTTCGGCTGTGTGCTCGCACGAACCCGGGAATCTACCCGAGCACGTATACCACGGGCAGTGGCAACGGAAGGGGTAAGCGCCGGGGGTGCCGTAGTTGTGTATGCCACAGACGGGGCTGTCGTCTGCAGCCTCCTGACAGGAGGCAGCGGCCATCCCACAGAGCATCGACAGCACCAGGATCACATGCTGCAGCGACATCCTGAGAGTCTTGTGCTGTGCTGTGTTGTGTAGAACTGCAGAGGAGGGTGTGTGTTGCTGTGCTGTGGTGTGGTGTGGTGTCCGCATCTTGGAGTGGGCAGCCTCGACCCTGCACGGATCAGCGGCCCGCCTGCCACCCCTACCCCCCCTGTCACAGAAACCACACCCGGGTCGAATGACCAAACGCGCGGCTTTGCAGCGACGACCACCGAGCTCTGTACGCCGGATCCAGTCGGAGTTCTTCAGCGCCCTCCAGAGCACACCCCCAGCATCCAATATCAATTCATGCAACCAGTTCCAAACTCAAGCGCGACGTGTGTGCGGGGGTGGGGTGGGCTGCCAGCTCTGCATTTGCATAATATCGCTGCAAACAAACACACGCCCGCCACTCCGCCCCCTTCCTCCTCGCTCGTTCTGACAGGCGAGCGTTGTCGGGTATCGGGGGTGACGGGACCGGCGACCTACAAAAGAAAACACTAGCGGGTTGTGTTGCGGTGGCACAACCACAGGGGGATGCAATGAGGGCAGCACCACTGGCTCTGCACGAGGGTTTGATGGTTCTCACCCAATAATATGTGCGGCGTGGTGCAAAGCTGAAGGAAGGAGAAGAGAGGAGTCGAAGGGAGGGTGGGTGGGCGGGGAGAATCCCTCGATCGCGAGAACACACCCATGCCTTGCTGCGATGAGTGACAGCCTTCAATATGATCTGCGCTGGTTTCCTGCGTTGTGGACACTGTTCTCAGAATGAAACGTTATCAGACATCTATAGAAAACTGCGGTTTCCTCTGCGGAAACAATCTGGTCCCCGCTGGATTGAAAAGTGGCAGGAAAATGCGACAAAATCCAATGGGTTTGTTTTCTTTTGCAGCAGAGCACACACCCCCCGCCCTATCTTCGGGTCTACCCTGCAGCAGCATGGTTGAGAACAAACAATACAGACTTGGCTGCTTGTTTGTGCGCACTACCGAAAGAACTTCAAACCCCCGCCTTACAACAATAGATACTCACCCCCACCCCCTCCACATACCCCCCCCCCTCCATACGCGCAAAAGAAGACAATCGTACACATATGAACGGGCAAGGAGGAACCATCACTGGCAGCCGCTTAGCAAGTCACCCGCGGCTTGGAGACCAGGGGGGGGAGGGGATGGGAGGGAAGGTGGGACACGGGGTGGTGCCTTTTTGAGAGTACAGTCCATGCATCGCCATCGTATCAGCCCCCCTCTGGGGAAAATACGCCTTCTCGAGACTCTAATCTAGGGGGGTTGCCTTCAGAAGGGCCTGCCACTCCTGGCCACCGGTGCCCCGAGGGCTTGGGCGGCCGCCTGTGGCGGGTGTAGTTGCATCACTGGCTGTCTCCTCGGAGTCGTGGTCACGGCGCGCCTTGTGCCGCGGTGTCCCCATCATCCTCCGGTCTGCCACCTGGCTTGCCTTCAGAGGCGGCGCACTCGGCTTCTGCAGAACTGCCTGCCTCTGCACGGTACGCGGATCACGCGCCTTCCGCCTGCTGCTCTGTGCCCCCCGGAGAACTGTCGGGCGGATCGGAGGGATGTGATGCAGAACACCAAGGCGGACCAGACACCACCACCACCACCCCCTCCCTCTGCCACAGAACCAAACCAAACCCCCCCCACCGACATACCACCCTGGATCTTCCGCGACACCCCATCGACGTACATCTTCAGCTCATGCACCTCCTCTCTGCGGCCTGCCTCGACAGCCACCTCGAGGGCGCGCTCTGTGATCTTGTTTGCCTTGGTGGGTGGGTCATACGGGGCCGCCAACACTGCCGCACCCCCGTGGCTCAGGATGCCTTGCGTGTCGGCGGCAAAGGCGGTGGCAAGCCGGGAGGACTTCGGCGTGGCAGATCGGTGGGCTCTGCTGCTGGGGCGCTCGGAACCCACCGAAAGCATGCCCAGCGGGTGTGTGTCGAGCGGGCTGCGGCTGCGGCTCCTCGTGCGGAACGACGTTGCGGTGTAGTGATGCTGGGTCTGGGTGCGCCCATACACCCCATCGCGCAGAGGCGACACAGAGCGGTAGAAGACACCGTCGGTGTTGCACTTCCGGAAGGCGAGGTCGCTCTGTGAGGATATGGACCCCTGCCGCAGGGGCTGCTGCTGGTGTGCCGGCCCTGCCCTTTCAACCCTTGGGTGCGAAGGCGACCTGCCGCGCTGTGGCACGGCGGCCGCCCTGCGGGGCTGCGATGGGATACGCTTCACCGCGCCCCCCCGCCCCGCCGCCGCCGCAGCCCCGCTGCGGACCGCGGAGGCGGACCGCACCCCTGCCGAAGGGCGTGCCTTTGCGGTGCCGCTCTTCCGTGCAGAGGGCTTCGCCTTCCTGCTGCTGCTCCACGCCTGCGCCACAGACTTGCTGCCGGCATTGCCACGCGCAGTGGCGGCAGCAGGCAGCGGCGGTGCCGGGGAGGGCGACGCGCGCCGCCTCGCCCGTGTGAGGGGTGAGATGCCTGCAGGGCGCTGCAGCGGTGTGCCTTGCAGGGAGGTCTGCGGCGTGCCGAACATGCGCATCGGCTTCAGCGGGGGTGTGGCGGACACAGCGGAGTGGCGCGCCGCTGACAGGGCTGGGCTGACCGTCGCGCCCTGGGGGTCGAGGCTGTAGCGCAGGTTCGACCTGCGGAGAAGGGGCGGTGTGTGCAGAGAGGGGGGGGAAAGCCGGTGGCCCACCGCAGGGGAGGGCACTGCCAGCAGCTGATCACTTCACATTTGATTGCCATACTGGGCTGATCCGGCCTTGGGGAAAACACAAAAAATCTCGCGATCTCAATCCGATTCGCAAAAAATCGCAGCGATTTTTTGCGATTTTTTCCGACTTTTTGCGATTTTTTCGGCTTTCTGCGTTGTTGGGTCCGTCGGCGGGGGGTGGGGGTGATAGGTAAGTATACTGGGGACTGGGCAGTGGCCGTTCCACATGCCTCTCCCCTCGTGGCTTACACCCTGTCGCCACCCACCCCACTTCATGGAAAACATGACTCCGCAGCAACAGGGTCATACTTGCGGTGGTATGCAACCACTAGTACCGCCTGTTTGCATCGTCGGGTTCGCAAAGGACCGTACTCATGGTACGCTGCCTTGCCGTAGGGACTCAGATACTGAGGACACCCCTGAGAACACTGAGGAAGATGTTGGGCTAGCCTAGTTGAAGCAGGCTTCGGGGTGACCGAGGGGGAGCGCCCTGCCCAGAACATGAACAAGAAAGACTGTTCGACTGACGGGAAGAACCTGGTGGGCAGGTGTGTCTTCGGTGCAATGCTTGGAGATATCAGGAGCCTTCTCTTCAAGGCTACCACTTATGTTGGACTTGGCCTTCGCTCCTGTGAGCAGTGAAAAAAGTCAGGGACGCCGTTCTTCCCCTCTGACTGAGGACCAGTGGTGACGTAGCGAAGGACCTTGAAGGGTGTTTGAACCCGAGAGAGTCAACCAAAGGTATTCTACAGGACCTGGCACGGAACGGACGATACGAACGCTCCCACCGTGCGCACGGACCTGTCTGCGACTCTACCAGGAACCACGAGGTGGCGCGCGCACATCACTTCGGAGGCCTCAAGGAGCCTGCCTGACCTGCACGACTCCGCTGCGCCATCTACAAGGCGGAGCTCGGGCGCCATCCTCACCGACCTACAGCAAGACAAGGGGTGATGATCATCTGGAGACACCTGAGCCCAGGATTGGAGAGGCGCGAAGGCCATATCCACAGATGGTCCAGCTGGGAGGGAAACCACCATCCACCTCCTTCGGACACCACACAGCCTTGTCGATGACCACAGCAGCCCGGACACAGACCAGTACGCGTACCCTGCCTGCAGCACCGGGTCACACCCCACCAAGAGAGCATCTCTTTCGCCACGGCCCAAGCCGGCACCCCCTCACCACCACCAACGAACTGTTGCTGCACCGCGACAAGCCCATTACCTGGCTGCAGGAGGGGATCTGGGCACAGCGAGGTTCAGCCATTCAGCTTCAGGCTTACAGTGGTCTTCAATCCCACCCAAGCCTTACCGAAGCTTGGATACCCCTGGGTCGGGATTCGGAACGTGGGTATATCGGCCGGTGGGATGCGACTTTGGGATGGCCTCACCAGAATGGCTGAAAATCCTATCCGGCCGCTGAAATTTGAGCCGTACGACGGGCGGCCATCTTGCGACTCCAACCCCGATCCGTCCAGGAACAGGAAGTGTACCGTACGACTTCTCCTTCACCCAACGGTCGTGCGGTCAAGCAAATCGGATACTCTTCCCAACGGGACCCTTCCCAAGACAAAAACCAATCCCTGACCAACCCCACAGGCTCATCTTTACTCTTCCTGGGGCTGGGAGAATGGTAGTAGGCGAAGGAGGCTTACAGCACAGGTTCGGCTGCGGAATCGCAGGAAGCGGCTACTGTGCGGAAGGTCCCTCCCGGAGCTCACGGGTCAGCTGTAGAGTTGTACGGAAAGAACGCCCAGTTGCGTATGAGGTCTTCTGCTCATGGGGCTTGCCCTGGTCAGCTGGATGGCCGGTAGAACGGGGGTTCCTCTCATGCGATGAGCTCCAGATGACCTAACGACTAGTTGTGTGTGGGATGGTTACTCACGGCTCAGCTGTGGCTCTAGGGTGGTGGAAGCGTCAACGCAAACTATATTTGGTCGTAGTCGCCGACGTGACACACCACTCCGGAGTCATCATCAGACAACATCATCGGTACGAGGTGCGAGAGAGTGTTCTAAGACAGGACTGCCGCTGGTCGGTGATCCTTGGAATACGGTGAAGACGTAGAGAGCGACGAGCGTGAAGTGTGCGTAGTCGGGACAGAGTGATAGAACCTCAAGACAGAACTGCCGCTGGTCGGTGTCTGGTCAAGAGGAGAGCAGAGCGAGTGTCTATTCGAGAGCAGAGACAAGCGTCTATTCGGTCCATAAACCTCAAGACAGAACTGCCGCTGGTCGGTGTCTGATCAAGAGGAGAGCAAGACATGAGTCGCAAAGAACGGCCAGATGCGCGGATGCTCCTGGAGCTCGGGCTCGGCTGTGGCATCGGAGAAAAGCGGCCCGTGGAGGTCTTATCGTGCGACTCCTGGAGCTCAGGAAACCCAAGTCTCTCCCGCTCGACTGTGGGGTCGCAGGACGGACAGCTAGTGCCGAGGACTTCTTCTCCTACGAGCAGCTTCTGGTGTTCATGGATCACTATGGAGTCACCGAGCGAATGTTTGCGCGCGGGTGCTCCTGGAGCTCAGGACCCGCTGGCGTCGCAGGCGCAACAGCGAGTGATGCAGAGGTCTGCATCTAATGCGACCAGCTCCGGGTGCTCAGGGCTCACTGTGGAGTCGGGGGGCGACCAGCTCATGATCTTCTCGTGTGGTCAGCTTCGGGCGTTGTGGAATCGCCGGCAAAACAGCTGATGGTCTTCTCATGTTCCGGGAGCTCAGGGCTCACTGTCGAGTAGGATTATTTTGTGCCAGATGCAGGTCATCAGCACCATCTGCTTCACCCCCTTCAGCGCCATCTCCTCGGGGGGCCGACACTGCAGGGAGGCAGGTCCGCGATACCTGGTCCCACAGGTCGGTGCGGAGGGCCACCGCACCCAGGTGGCCCACACCCACGGTGTGCCCGAAGTAGTTGACACGCTTGTGAGAGCGTTTTCCTGAGGCGACCGGTCCGCTGTTCACCCCAACCCGCACGGTGGGCCCGCCCCCGACCCGTCGCGCCGCCCGCAGATAGGACCTGGAGCAGCCCTGCAGGCCAGGGGCGGCGAGGAGTGACTCGTACCCGCAGCCCGACTGTGAAGTCACGGAGAAAAAGAGCGGCTGGCGATGCAAAGGTCACCTGTGGAGTCACGAAAAAACAGCTGGTTGTGCTCTTGGAGCGCAAGGCAGCTGCGGCGTCGCCTGTGTGGAAGTGCCTACCCTCGGAAGTAACCCAAAGAAGCGAGATCTGAACGTGCTGGGGACCGTCGGAGCTAGTGTCGGCATCAGCATGGTCAAGGCCAGAGGAGGCCGAAGCCAAGAGCATAGTGGCCTGCCACAGGCGCCAGGCCGATGCACCTCTTGAGCATGCTGTCTCAAGGTGCACATTGTCTGTATGTGGTGTTCGACTATGAAGCAGACTCGGGGACGAGGCTGACAAATGTTCACTACCGTGGCCTCCGGCGGCTGGGGGGCTCCGCCCCCCAGACCCCCCTGTGACCTGTGAAGTCTGTCCAACGGGAACTGACGAGCGCATGTGACCGTGCCCTTCCTTCCCGAGAACGGGTATCGTCGACCGTCCGTGATCCTGTTTTGGGTTCAAGTCAGGCTCATACACATGTTCACATCAGTTTTGTCAAAGGCCAACTCCCGAAGTACTCAGTAAAACCTCCATTTTGCGAGCCGCGAACAGCGAAATGGGCCCATTGCGCCAAACATATACAGTACCCTGGTCTGGACCCTTGAGGCAATTTGTTCGAGGGGCAGATATTGCATGATTTCGCGCGCGCAAAAAAAATTGAGGAGGCAATTTTAGGAAGGTGGGAGATAGCGAACACCCTGCTACCGCCTAACAAAAAAAACGCCTCACAACAAAAAAATCACGATCTCAATCCGATTCGCAAAAAATCGCAAAAAGTCGCGAAAATTCGCAAAAAATCGCTGCGATTTTTTGCGATTTTTTGCGACTTTTTGGTGGCCCGGTGCCGCTTCTTTGCGATTTTCTGTAAAATCCCCAAGGCCGGATCAGCCCACATACCGAGAATTGCTGCGGCCACGGCCCGGACTCCGCCAATTCCGTTCCAGGTCGACGTAGTTTCGACGGAGGATGGCATCGCTGCGAGGATGGGAATGATATGATTTGATGTGCGGCGCAGCGGTGCGCCTGGGAAGGCAGGGGAAACACACACGAATCCAGACCGCAACCATACCGAGCGGACACTATGCCAGACCGGTTCGTATACTCTGTTGAATACTCACCGGAGGACAGCGGCGGACGCGGCGTGCCGTTGGCAGACACCCTCAGCGGAGACGGCGTGCGGGACTGTGCATGCAGGGGTGTGTGTTCGGCACCACCCACTTTTTCTCCGCTTCGAGCCACCCACCCCACCCCGCCCCCACTAACAGCCCTCTGGCTACCCACCCCCTACCCCCACCCCCGACCACCACAACTCGCCATACCCGTGCTCGCCGACGCGAAGAGGATGACTGTAAGGAGAGGATAGAGACGCCTGCACTGCCGGACGCATCGACGGCACGCCGGTCCCGAAGTGACGCGTGTGGAGAGGGGGGTCGGTGCGTGGCTGGGGGGCGATGTCGCGCCGCATCGCTGGGCTCTGCAGGCGAGACCGCCGCCACGACAACCTCCGGAGGATGCATCACGACAGGGGCAGACACGGTGCTGGTATCTGCCGGCCCCGGCATGTGGGTCAGGCCGGACAGGCCGTGCTGCAGGTCGCTCCGCACAGTCCCATCCTCGCTGACCATGTCCACCAATGCGACAAGGTCATCCTCGTATGTCAGCCGCTTCGGCTGTGCCGGCAGCGCCTCCTCCGCTGCAGGGATAGGGTCGCAGTCGGGGAAGGCCGGTGGGCTGGAGTGGAAGGACACCGCCGTGTGGGACAGCTCGTAGGCCGTGTCGTGGAAGCAGGGCAGGCCGGGGGGGGCGCCGTCGTGCAATGCGTGCTCGCGCTCCGGGTGCCCGTCCCTGTCATCCGAGGACAGGCTGGAGGGGTTCATCGAGCAGCTGTCGCTGTTGTTTAGGGTGGGGTAGTGGGGTGGTGGGGTGAGAGAGGGCTAATCACCCCAGTGTTGCTGTATTCTGAAACTACAACTTCATTTCGCCGACACACAAAACGTGAATCGCATAGTGAAGCCCCACACCCCACCTTCCCACAGCCCACAGCCATCTGCGTTGCAAGTGTAGGGTGTACGCACATACCTGTCATGTTCCCCTGTAAGCGCATCCGCATCTACTGGATGCATCTGCCGCGTCACATCAGTGCCACCCCTGCTAGGGTCTAATCTATGGCACAGGGATACAGCAGGCAGGGGGGTAGGGTGTCGAGCGCGGCACAACCCCTCCCCGTGTGTTCCTGAGGCAGGTGTGCGTTGTGGCGGCATGTGATTCCTGATGCGCAAAGTGATGCCTTACAGTGTAACGAGCAATGCCGACAAAACACATGGTGGCTGAATCGCGTGCGGGCTGTGTGAATCCAAATGGGGGGGGGGGGGGGGATGGCTGCCTGCACGGCGCTGAAGTAAATTACATTACAATGGTGCCCCTGAAAACGAAATCGCAACTACGTAAGAACTACGTAAGAACTACGTAAGAACTACGTAAATCGGGGGTGGACCTTCTTTTTTTTTTTGAAAATGGGATTTCCCCTTCACAGGTTAGTGGTGAAATTTTTCGGGGAAAAATGAGTTCCACCACACCCCCAACCCCAGCGTGCCCAATTAAGTCCAAAGAAACCGGTTTTGGTCAGATTGCTGACTCTGAACCCACCTGCACCCCCGACGGGGTGGGTGACGTTTTTCGGGTTTTTTGGGGGTTTGGCCTGAATGGCTTTCAAGCAGAAATACGGTGGAAGAGCTTCATGTGCGAAGAGTAATATTTTTTGAGAAAATATGGCATCCGTCGCACCCCCAACCCCAGCGAGCCCCGATAAATCAAAAGAAGCCGGTTATGGTCAGATTGTCGCCGCTGGGGCCACCTGCACACCCTGCAGGGTAGGTGAGATTTTGTAGGTTTTTTGGGGTGTTCGGGTTTTTTGTGGCTTGTCCTTTTTGCAAGTTTGGCGGACCCAACTCAGGAAACTTTTCACCGTGCGGGTCCGCACGATCCGCACAGATCCCAAATACCGTATACGTAAATATTATGGAACGTAAATATTATGGAACGGGCCCATTTTTGCCCGGTCCGTTCCATAATATTTACGTTCCATAATATTTACAGGGCCAGTTGGGGACTCGGTGGTGAGGGTGGCTTGCCTCAGGAATCGCGCGAAAAGTGCACGAGTAGGTCCCGTCAGGGACTCTGTATGCCGTCCGATCACCTGGCCCAAGTCCCCGAGTCGCAGAAAGCCCTGTAAATATTATGGAACGAAAAAAATCTGGAACGCCAACCCACCAGCGTTCCAAAATATTTACGTTCCATAATATTTACGTTCCATAATATTTACGTTCCAAAATATTTACGTATACGGTATCCCAAAGAACGGGATTTTGTAAAATCCGAGGGGGGAACCTATCCGTGAAGGGGGTCCCGCTGGGTGGGTCGGTGGGGTGGTGTGGGCGTGCTGGCTGCCTCCCAGCACCTTCACCCACGACCAGTCCCTGAACCAGACCCACGTTTCATGGGTGAAACTTGGCTCGTACACCACCAAAATGACCCCACCGTGATCCGCAAAAATTCCAAACGTTCAAATGAAAGGGGTTTTAGAACACCCGAGGAGGGGGTCCCGCTGGGTGGAGGTGGGTGTGGGCTGACTGCCTCCCAGCCACCTTCACCCACGACCAGCCCCTGAACCAGACCCGTGTTTCATGGGCGACACTTGGCCCGCACACCACCAAAGTGACCCCACTGTGATCCGAACAAATTCCAAACGTTCAAAAGAACGGGGGTTTGGAACACTCGTGGAGGGGGTCCCGATGGGTGGGTAGGTGGGGGTGTGGCTGCCTCCAGCCACATTCTCTTAGGACCAGCCCCTGAACCAGAGTCACGTTCCATGGACGATGTTTGGCACCTAGACCCACAAAATGACCCCACTACGATCCGCAAAAGTTCCACACGTTCAACAGAACGGGGTTTTGGAATACCCGTGGAGTCCCGCTGGGTGGGATGTGGGTGTGCTGTGGGCTGGCTGCCACCCAGTCACCTTCTCCCGTGACCAGTCCCTGAACCAGACCCAGGTTTGATAGGAGAAGTTTGGCACCTCGACCACTAAAATGGCCCCACTACGAGCTGCACAAATTCCAAACGTTCAACAGAGCTGGGTTTAGGAGCACCCGAAGAGGGGGTCCCACTGGGTGGGACCCCCGCTGGGTTTTGACTCCCGCTGGGTGGGACCAGCCCCTGAGCCAGACCCACATTTCGAGATGAAACCGGTTGACACCTCGACCTCCAAAATGCCCCCACTACGAGGCCGCACAGATCCGGTGACTCGGAGGCACACTGCTGCGACGCTGTTGTGGCAAGAGCCCGTAGAAGCTAAGGAGAACCTGCTGCGCTCGCCCCACAAAGCAGCCACAGGACGACAGGACCGGCCCCCCCCTCTACAAAGGGTGGTTCCATCCTTGTGGCTTCTGTGGACAGAAAATGCGACAACGGGGGTGGGGGAGTGGGGTGCGGGGTGCAGTTGGGCCGCGTCAGCAGTGCGCAGGTCGTGCTGGGGCTTGGAAATGGGGAACCTGGGAAAAGGAAAATAGGTGAAAAAAAAAAGAGGGTCCTCCCCACTAAAGAACTACGTAAGAACTACGTAAAAACTACGTAAATCGGCCCTTTCAGGGGCACCATACAAGTGGTTTTACATGTAAAATTACAAGTGAAAAATGGTTACAAGTGTTTTACATGTAAAATTACAAGTACCACATGTAAAATTACAAGTGCCACTTGTAACTTTTACAAGTGGTACTTGTAATTTTACATGTAAATGACATGTGCCACTTGTCATCTCCGCGGTTTCCTTCATACTCTACACTGTGATGGGGGGTTTTTAGGCAAGCGGAGTGGCAAGGAGGGGGGAGAAATGACCAGCAAACGGTGGGAGTGCAATGCAACAGCTGTCGAGATCGGATCGAGTGGACTGATTGTATTTTGTACCGACGACGAGTCTCATTTTTTCAGACTGCAGGGTGTTCGTCCGACATGTGCATATCCCTCAGTTCTTGTGAAGCAAACTCCTGCAGACACACAGGGCAGGTCGTGATGTCCAGCTCATCCTGGTGGACGTAGAGGGCGTGTTGGCTAAGTCCACTTCTGAACACCGTTTTCTCACAAGGGGCAAGACACTCGACATTCACACTGCGCCCTCGGCCGGTGCTGTCCGTCGTAGTGGGCGTAGAGCCCGTAAACCCGCGCGAAGCTCTTGTCAGGGCAAACAACGCAGCTATACTCTTCTGTGGCGGATGTCTCGTCGCCATCATCATCATCATCATCACCAGCCTCGCCGCTATTGCCGTCACTCGCAAGGTTGCCGCCATCACCAGCCTCCTCCCCGTCGGTGGTCCCTTGTGCAGGGGGCGTCACCTCCGTCACCTCCCAGGGTTCTTCGTCACAGATGCAAACCAGGAAAACATCGCCGTTGTTGCCGGGTTCTGCCTGAAATGTTTGTCCGTGACCATCTCTGCGGCGCACATGTGACCCGAGGCCAAGTTTGTCCAAGCGGACCACCAATTGACGAGCAGCCTTGAGCCACGTATCATTGTGAGTGATCACACACCTGCACAGGCGCATGGAATCGTAAGATATTTGGGGCCGCTCGCCGATGGTAGGAGTCAGTGGAGGCACTTTGCGCACGGTATTTTCATCCGTCAAGTGTTTCTGTTTCAGTTCATAGATCTGCAGATCACGCTCCATCGTCTGCGGGGATCCCCCACGTGTCCACCTCTTGCGCTCACCGTTGCCCTGTTCGAAGAGCTCGTCGGAGACGGTGACCCTGTGCGCATCCTGCTCATCAAACCAGTGTTCGAGAGAATGAGCATATACCGAGCGAGTGATCCCGGGATTTGCCCACTCCAACAAGAAAATCAGCACATGATAGCTGATCACAGCGAATAGAAACTCTTTGCGGCAGGAACCTGTTGAGAAGTATCGCACTGGGATGTCTTGGTAGCGGAAGAAGATCAGTGATTGCATTGCGAGTCCTTCGCCGCAGGTGCGTTGCGTAGCCCTCTATCTTGAGGGTGGCGGTCTGGGCCCTTTTTAGCTCTTGTATAAGGAGTACGTCGTAGTGATTTTTAGATACGTGGTGTTCGAACTCTGCCCTGCGCGCCCCCTCCAAGCCGTTGGCATTCCAGGAGAGGACACGCAGCGTGGTTGGGGGCCCGGGGTTTCGCTCCACATCTCCGGCACACAAAAGAAGGCGTTGTCGGGTGGATGTGTGGTGGAGCAAGTGTTGGGGGTGGGGGGGTGTGTAAGTGGGGGTGGGGGTGCGGTGTCCCGTCCCCTTTATATCTCCACCCCTTTTGCCCGCGTTGCATCCTTTCCCCTCCCTCGGCCCTTTGGGGACTTTCCACCGTAGGGGCTGGTCTGTGCGGATGTAGCGAGGGAATCCAGTTGGGTCCGTCGTCCCAAGGAGGCGATGTGTCTCGACGCCACGTCGACAGCTGGGGGCGGGGGGGGGTTCCCCACCCTTGGGGAGCCCGCGTAGACCCCTGCTTCGCGTGGCGACGGGGCGTCGTCGTCTTCATCGACAGCAGAGCAGGAGGAGGAGTCATCCTTTGCCGGGGCTCCCGAGGGCGGCGAGCCGCTCGTGAGCCGCTTGGCAGGCTTTCTCCTCCTCTTTCTCCGCTGCTCTGCGTCCTCCAGCCATTCCTCCACCTTTTTGCGCCAATCGTCCAGGTACTTCTGCTTGGCTGCCTCCTCCGCTTCACGGTGGAGTCCCCTGGCGATCTCTTGGGCCTGAGAGGCACGCACCTCGTCATCCCTCTTGTGCAGCTCTGCTACCTGCTTACGCAGCGCGGCAGCCTCGGCCTCTAGCTTGTGCTGCTTCGCGTCCTGCTGGGTTTGCCAGACCCGCACCTCCTCTCTCCACTCCCGCAGCGCTGCCACCTCCTCCCTGCTGGCTGTCAAAGCGCTGTGTAGTGCCGCGATATCCCCGCAGGTTTGCGGCTGTGGGTCGAGATCCATGGTGTTGGTGTTCGCGGGGGTGGGAGGTTGCAGCCGTGCGAGGTGGGTGGTCGCCTCTTTCAGCTGGCGTGTGCGGGACTTCTGCCACGCGAGCTTCGCCTGCTCCCACACCGCATCGCCCCTGCGCTTCCCCCCATGCCTCTGCACCATCTCCGTTTTGGAGTATGTGGCGCGGGTGGTGGGCTGCTCGCGGGGGTCGCGGAGCTTCGGGGGGAGCTGCAGGGCGGTGAGGGTGGCGACCCGCTGCTTCGCTCTTTCCAATTCTTGCTTTTCACGTTCCTTCTCCCTTGCCGCCCGCTCCTCGGCGACCTGCCTCTCCTTCTCTGCCCTCTCCTCTGCCACATCGACGATGGTGGCGGTGGCATCCCCTGCCCTGAGGAGGGTGTGGGGCGGCTTCCTCTCCGCAAGAATGCGGGCGGTTCCGCGGTCCACACTCGCAACCGTCGCCGTCTGCCACCCCAGCTGTTCGATGATGGTGGTGTAGGCCCTGGCGGTGCGCGCACCCTCAAGCCGGATGCGATACTCCCGGCATTCCGGGAGGTTTACCACAAACGGTGGTGGGCCGGCCGGTTGGCTGTCGGCAGAGCCGACACCCAGGGGAACCGCGGGGAGGTCGGCCGACATTGTGTGTGGTCAATGAAGTACAGAAACTGTAGCTTAAGAAATCGTTGGTCCGGTGGGTGTCAGGCGCTATGTAGGTGGCATTAGCCAGGTCTTCGATGTGTTCTGGCTTGTATATATACCTCCCTGCCTGCGGCACAGGCACTGCCTTTGTCCCCCACACCAGCCACAGAGAGCGTATTGTACTCGGTCCACGGTTGCTGATTCATTGTGATGCGTTGTATCCTCGAGTGAACGTCACACACTAGTGGCACCACCACCCGCCATCCGAGAGCTGTATTGACTTTGCGCGCTTCCGTTGTATTCACCTCGCCACGCATATTGCACCGTTCAGTACCAGTGCTCTTGGGCCAGGCAAAGTAGACCGCAGCAACTACCAATTCTGGCACAATGGGTACCACGACAGCGCACTTCATGTGTTCCCGGAATGTACAGCTCGTGTTGCAACAGTCGTTGTCAACACATCCCGGTTGTGGAGCACTGCTGCACAGGAATCACACGACCATCTGGACTGTTCCGTACCTACAGGCAGCCTCCCGGTGCATGGTGGCAGGGAGGTATATATACAAGCCAGAACACATCGAAGACCTGGCTAATGCCACCTACATAGCGCCTGACACCCACCGGATGACGTGGTTGGCAAGCAACATGCATTGCAACCCTCAGATGTGGTGTGTTGGGGCATTTTCTTTTCCAACCTCCCACACAGTGGCACTGTACGGTACCAAACGGTGGCACAAAATTTAGGTATCCCAATTCGGGCACCTGAGGTGCCCGGAATGGTGGAAAAGTGGGGTTCGATGGGTTTCCGGACCGATCTGGGGGGGTTTGGAGGGTTTACGGGGGCTTTGGGGCCTCTGCGCCGGTTTTTTGAAAAATCGTGTTTGTCCACGTAAAAGGGTGGCATTTGACCCCCCCTAGGGGGGGGGGGGGTGTGGGGGGGGGGGGGGGGGGTAGGGGGGGTCAAATGCCACCCTTTTACGTGGACAAACACGATTTTTCAAAAAAACCGGCGCAGAGGCCCCAAAGCCCCCGTAAACCCTCCAAACCCCCCCAGATCGGTCCGGAAACCCATCGAACCCCACTTTTCCACCATTCCGGGCACCTCAGGTGCCCGAATTGGGGTACCTAAATTTTGTGCCACCGTTTGGTACCGTACAGTGCCACTGTGTGGGAGGTTGGAAAAGAAAATGCCCCAACACACCACATCTGAGGGTTGCAATGCATGTTGCTTGCCAACCACGTCATCCGGTGGGTGTCAGGCGCTATGTAGGTGGCATTAGCCAGGTCTTCGATGTGTTCTGGCTTGTATATATACCTCCCTGCCACCATGCACCGGGAGGCTGCCTGTAGGTACGGAACAGTCCAGATGGTCGTGTGATTCCTGTGCAGCAGTGCTCCACAACCGGGATGTGTTGACAACGACTGTTGCAACACGAGCTGTACATTCCGGGAACACATGAAGTGCGCTGTCGTGGTACCCATTGTGCCAGAATTGGTAGTTGCTGCGGTCTACTTTGCCTGGCCCAAGAGCACTGGTACTGAACGGTGCAATATGCGTGGCGAGGTGAATACAACGGAAGCGCGCAAAGTCAATACAGCTCTCGGATGGCGGGTGGTGGTGCCACTAGTGTGTGACGTTCACTCGAGGATACAACGCATCACAATGAATCAGCAACCGTGGACCGAGTACAATACGCTCTCTGTGGCTGGTGTGGGGGACAAAGGCAGTGCCTGTGCCGCAGGCAGGGAGGTATATATACAAGCCAGAACACATCGAAGACCTGGCTAATGCCACCTACATAGCGCCTGACACCCACCGGATGACGTGGTTGGCAAGCAACATGCATTGCAACCCTCAGATGTGGTGTGTTGGGGCATTTTCTTTTCCAACCTCCCACACAGTGGCACTGTACGGTACCAAACGGTGGCACAAAATTTAGGTACCCCAATTCGGGCACCTGAGGTGCCCGGAATGGTGGAAAAGTGGGGTTCGATGGGTTTCCGGACCGATCTGGGGGGGTTTGGAGGGTTTACGGGGGCTTTGGGGCCTCTGCGCCGGTTTTTTGAAAAATCGTGTTTGTCACCCCCATTTGACCCCCCCTAGGCATAGTGCCCCAAACATATGTTTTGGGCCAGAATCATACATTGGGCGTTATTCCGTTACCAGTAACGGTAATAACGTTATTTTTGCGTTATTTTTTGACCCCAAAAAAGGCAGCATTTCCCGGTGAATCTGACCCGAAACTCGGGTCCCTACCCCCCCTAAAAGAATTTTCTTGGGTAAAATATCACTCCAGGGGGCCACTCCGTGATGTCAAAAAATTGGAAAACGTTTTCTCCTAAAATAACGCGTTATTTTTCCGTTATTTTCATGAAAACTTGCGTTATTCGGACAATTTTGCGGGCGGATGGTGTAGTTTTTGGTGGAGATGGCTCCAGAATACCCCCCTGGGACCATTTTTTGGATAATAACGCACGGACATGTCGAGTTTCGTGAAAAAATCATGTTTTTTGGCTTTTTCAAGGCAAATACTGCAGAAACCCCTGCAACCTTGCAGCATCCAATGTTCCTGGAGTGAAATTTGGAGTGAAAATCACTCCAAAATCACTCAGTGTGGACGCAGAAGTGAATCCTTCAGGAATACACCCGCACACCTCACATTGGCGGTGTATAAACCACCTGATATTTTTACTCGTTACGAGCGACGAAGTAGCGCGAAGTAGCGACGTGCCCATTTTTTCCCGGTCCGTTCTAAAATAGTTACGTTCCAAAAGTCCGTTACTGGTGCTGTCAAAGACGCTTCGCACAATATACGCACGAACTACCCAAAGTACGCTCGGGCTACGCACGAAGTACGCAGGAACTACGCAATTTGAACTTTCTTGCACCCCCCAGTCATTATTTGCACGCACTCCAGGTCCCATATTTGCACCAGTGCAAATATGAGACCTGGAGTGCAAATATGAGGAATTTCCGAGTTCGTCGTGATGTGCAAAACATGACTGGGTTGTGCAAGAAACCATCATCTGCACCCCGTATCGGCCTCAATTGCACCCTCGTGCAGGTAAAAAAAGGCCTCGGGCCTCCGGCCCTCGGACCGTTTTTTAATTACGCACACGACCTTCGCGCGGAAAGTGTCATTCAGCCCTGCCAAACGTGCTCTACACACCACCCCCTTCATCAGGCAAGTGGGTTTGTAAGGGTGTGTGGAAGCGTCAACGCTCGGGTGCAGGAAATTTACATTTTGGTCGCAAATGGCGTTACACATGCACTATGCACAACGTGTGCACGATTTCGGCAGAACTACGCACAACCAACGCAATTTGGACCTTTCAACAACACCATTCACGGTACTTCGATTTTGGGTGGGAAAGATGGGGCAAGGAAGTGGCAAAAACTGCGAAGAAGGTCGAAAATTTTCACATTTTCATCAGAAACCATATTCAACGGATTCCAATTTTCGGGTGAAATCAAGCAGGTTGGCACAATGGCTCATGTTCACCCAAAAATGCACCTACCAAACCTCTTTTGCTTGATTTTTGGGACGGCATGGGTGATCCAGAGGCCAAAAATCACGATTTTTTCACCAATTCCTTCGACAACGGACAGTTCCAGACCACAAGGACCACATTTTGGGGTCAGAATTTTCTCGGTCAAAAAATTCGAAAAATCTGAAATCTCTCGGAATTTTGAGCATTTTTTGAGATTGGCATGCCCATTTTAGACCCTTTGCGTGGCTCTAAACCCAAAAATTTGCTCGAAAATGGCCTCAAATAGCCTAAAACAGCCCATTCTGGCCACCCCGAAAAAAAAATTCGAAAAGGGTCCCCCTATAGAAGTTGCCCAAAAATACCGAAAATAACGCGGTATTACCGGTAATAACGGTAATAACGTTACCGATAACGTTATTACCGTTACTGATAACGGTATTACCGTTACCGATAACGGTAATAACGGTAATAACGTTACCGATAACGTTATTACCGTTCCTGATAACGGTAATAACGGTATTACCGTTATCGATAACGGTATAACGCGGAAAAATAACGTTACCGATTTTCGGATAACGTTATTCGGCCGTTCTGGAACGTTATTAACGGTAAGTTATTTTACCGAAAAAATAACGGTATTACCGTTACTGGTAACGCAATAACGCCCGATGTATGAGAATATTCCAGAATATTTTTTTATGTTTGCAACTTTCAAAAAATATTTTCAAAAATATTTTTGCCAAAAAATATTTTAAAATATTTTTTCTATTTTTTTTTTTCGCGTATCCGTCAGGTGGACCACCGGGTGGGGAGAGATCCGGTGTGAGGCACTTGGGTCCGTCCAGGTGGGCAGGGGGAACCTGGGGGCGGGGGGCCTCAAAACCCGTCTACCAGTGCCGCTTCTAATCTCGTCGGTCTTGTCCCAACCACCACCAGCCAGCCCAGAACGCCCTGACGCTGCGACCTCGTCGATTTTTCCGTTTCGCCCATCCGCCCAACTCCGCCAACCCAACCAGCCCTACCCTTTCTCCCAGTCAGGGCGGTACTCACACGAGCGGCAAAGCGCTGGGGGAGGGGGGGGGGGGGACTATTTTCAGCAAAAAATGGATTTTTTGCTGAAAAAAATTTCCGGCCAATTTTATGGCCGGAAGTGGGCCCACCCACGACGGGAGGAAAAAAGAGTGAACGGGCAGCATGCCGTTCCTCTTTTTTTTGTAGGAGAGGGGGCCCGGTGCCTGCGCGCGTCCTGTCGTACTGTGGCTGCTTGGTGGGGCTAGCGCAGCAGGTTCTACTTTTGCTTCTACGGGTTCCTCTTTTTCCCCCCGTGAGGGTGGGCCCCCCCCTGCCAGGCAAGGTGAAAAAATGAAGAAACGGGCAGCATGCCGTTCTACATTTTTCCTTGCAAGGCAGGGAGGGCGCCCCCCATGCCAGACAGCAGCCACCCCTGGAGGGGCAACAACTGACGGGCATGGGGGAACGAGGTGGGTCTGGACCCGACACCGCCACCACACGCGCAGTGCACCTTTCGGATACACTGTCGTGAGTGGGGTGTGGGCAGTTCCCCTATCCTGTGAGCTCCTTTCGGACGAAGAGGTGCAGCGGTTATCTGCAACCTTCGTCCTGGACTTGCCTCGGGGGGAACGCCACGGTTTACCGCGGGTCCCGACGAGGGCACTCAGGCAGGATCTTCACGCCACCCCGCACCGAGGTCCCTTCTCAAGCGGCGTGTCTCCCAGGTTCATGGCGGCGTCATCAGGTCAGGCTTTGTAGTCTCTACACCATCAGTAGTAAGGGAAATCCTAAAACCATACATGGAATCCACCTTTTGGGCCGCTGGTGTACGAGGCTTGTTCCTCCAATTGAATCATGTTTGCTGTGTCAGGCAATATCAATACAGCCGCTGAAAGAAGTCGAGGTGTTGTGGATCTGCTGCTCACAGGAAGGATTCAGGGTGGATCACAAGACTGACTACCCTCTTTCCTTTGTCAAGTACCCTGTAAAACATCAGAACACCAAGTATCTTTCAACACTACATGTTCAAGAGTGGAATCAGTGGAATCGGAAGGGGTCACACCCGACCACACGGACACAGTTCCCGCGACTAATAAATGCCGAGAGTTCCGGTGTCCGACCACCTGGTATTACTTGGCTCCATCCACCCAGTCATTACGAGGGGGCGTCCCTTGAAGCCAGTTCCGCAGAACTCAGACCCCCCTTAAAACCAATGTCCTGTGTAGATAACTACTTAGCCTGCCTGATGACGACACCAATTCGCTGGGAGAGACGCCGCGGTCCAGGACCCCAATGGGGATGACGTGGCATTGTTTGACCGAATCGGTTGTGTAAGTGTGTAGCCCCCTCCGCCCTCTGTCCCTCCCCCCAGGGTGGTGTGTGGAGGCGAGAAGCGCAAGCATGCACAGCAAAAAAGTGCGGAGCCCTGCAATCAAGACAACAAGCGATGGGATGGGGCACATGACCTTGCACGGGGGTGGGGGGCAGAAGAAACCAGACAAATGATTTGACCAACTGAATCGTGCTAGCTAAACTCCAGAAAGAAGTGTCTTTTTTTCGTTGAACGCAGCCAAATGAAGAGCGTAACCTGTTTTTTGGCGCACAAAGTGCTAGCACGAACATGATGATGTTGGTCTTCTGGTTATGTCTAGTTTATTAGACTTACCTAGGGTACCCCGAGAGAATGTCACCCTCGGCCTCCGCTTGGGGGGTGACATTCTCACGAACATGATGATGTTGCTCTTCTGCTTATGTCTAATTTATTCGACTTAACGTGTATGCAAGCAGGCTGGGGTTTCGGGCAGAAAAATGGCGAACATTGTCTGGAAACCCCGAAAAACCACCCAGAAATGGCCAGAACCCGGTTTTTGGTCCCATTTTCCACCCAGGAACACGTTTTTGGGCCTCTGTGAAAAATCGATATTTTTTTTTTGGCCATTTTCCGCGTATCCGTCAGGTGGACCACCGGGTGGGGAGAGATATTTTTGGGATTTTTCGCGATTTTCGCCAACTACTCGCCAAGCCAAAAAATCGATTTTTGGCTGGGAAATGCAACAAATCAACGAATTAGGCCGTTTTAACCCCTTTCGTGCACTTTTTGGTCCCAGAAGGGTTTACGGGGTGTCCATAACGGCCCTTGGCACAAATCCTTTGGACCCAGACCGCAGCTTTGGGGGTCATTTTTTGGCGCGAATTTTTCGGATTTTCGTCCGGACCGGTACCGCATTTCAGGGGCAAAAATCTGATTTCCGAGGCCCGGGAATGCTCGCAGTGGCTTCAAATGGCCAAAAACGTTCAATTTACCCCTTCCCCAAAAAAAAATTCGAAAAGGGTCCCCCTATAAATCGCCGGATTAGGAAGGTTTTTTCCAACATATTTTTATATTTTTGAAAATATTTTTTTATGGAGGATCCTTGAAATCGGTAGTGGACAGTAGCGGACAGGGCGGACATTTCCTTGTGGAAAAAGTGCCCGAAAAAAAAAATTCGAAAAGGTCCCCCTTACAGAATTAGCCTTTTTTCAAAAAATCAGAAAATTTCGGACCGCAATTTGTACCCAAGAAAGTGCCGAATTTTCGGACTTGGTCCGATTTGAACGATTTCCGTGCCTCTTGCAACCCCCATGAGGGGGGGGCTGCTGTTTCGGGTTCTTCCGGTGGTACATGCTGGGGTGTCAGGACAGGGAATCCTGCTCGCTGTACCCGGTGATCCCTGACGCAGCCAGGAAGTGGAGAGCCTTGGAACCCTGGTTGAGGCCTGTAACACCCGGCCTTCCTGCCACTTGTGGCATTGTGGAGTGGAGGTGGTTATGGAGAAGGTTCTCTCTCCGTCCGGTCAAGCACAACCGTCCTCTCCAGCCAGGGGTCATCTACTTTCCAAACAAGGGCCAGGAACATGCTCAAACAAACTAATTGATCAGAAAATCTGGCTTGCCGTGGAATCATTGAGCAAAATTTGGGGAGTGATTGGTGCCCCATTGCTGCATATGACATGTCCATTTTTGACGATTTTTGGGCAGAATTTGGTGCGTGGGACCTTTCGATTTTCATGAATTTTTCGGAATTTCGTGGGGACCGGTACCCCATTTGAGGGCCAAAAATCTCATTTCCGAGGCCTGGGAATGGTCGCAGTGGCCTCAGATGTCCAAAAACGTTCAATTGACCTCTCCTCGAAAAAAAATTCGAAAGGTCCCCCCTACTGGCACCCCGGATTAGGACATGTCTCTGGGGGTGTCCGGGGGCATTTTTGGCCCATTTTTGGCTGGGGAAAATGGGCCATTTTTCACGATTTTTTCGGTTTTTTGTCCGGACCGGCACCGCATTTGAGGGGCCAAAATCTGATTTCCGAGGCCCGGGAATGGTCGCAGTGGCTTCATTTGGCCAAAAACGTTCAATTTACCCTTCTCCAAAAAATAAAATTCGAAAGGGTCCCCCTACAAATCGCCGGTCTTAGGAGCAAAAAATTTGGGCACCCAGATTTCAAAAAATTTCAAACTATTTTCTGGACCAAAAATCAAACTATTGAGGTCCTGGCCGGACATGTCCGGGGGGGGGGGGGGGGGGGGGGGTCAAAATTGGATTTCCCGAATTTCCGGGTCCGGACATGTCCGCCCGGACATCCGGACACCAGAAAATGTCCGCCCGGACATGTCCGCCCTGTCCGGGGCGGACATTTCTGGATGTCCGGATGTCCGGGCGGACATGTCCGGGCGGGAAATTCGGGAAATGTCCGGGGGGGGGGGGGGGGGGGGGGGTCAAAATTGGACCCGGACATCCGGACACCCGGATTTCCGGGTCCGGGCATGTCCGCCCTGTCCGCCCTGAAATCGCCTAAGGGGCCGGGGGAAATCCAGGAAATTCGGGAAATCCAGGAATATGAAGAATCCTCCACCGTATACGTAAATATTATGGAACGTAAATATTATGGAACGGGCCCATTTTTGGCCGGTCCGTTCCATAATATTTACGTTCCATAATATTTACAGGGCCAGTTGGGGACTCGGTGGTGAGGACGGCTTGCGTCAGGAATCGCGCGAAAAGTGCACGAGTAGGTCCCGTCAGGGACTCTGTACGCCGTCCGATCACCTGGTCCAAGTCCCCGAGTCGCAGAAAGCGCTGTAAATATTATGGAACGAAAAAAATCTGGAACGCCAACCCACCAGCGTTCCATAATATTTACGTTCCAAAATATTTACGTATACGGTATAACAGTTGATACAATACACTAGCTCGGCAAATGCCTGGAGCCCACCGGGAAGGTGTGTCGACATATAGCTCGGCACACGCCTGAAGCGCCACCGTGACGATTTTTTTCGTCTCTGCTGAATCACTCCTACACAGGGGGGCTTCCGGTTCCTGTCCATGCAGAGGTTCTCAAGGCAGATAATGCCTAGACTTGTGGTGCACTCTCGTTTGTTGATCCAGAGACGAAAAATGTGGAACGGCATGCTGCCCGTTTCTTCATTTTTCACCTTGCGGTGCAAGGGGGCCACCCTCACGAGGGGAAAATGTAGAACGGCATGCTGCCCGTTTCTTCATTTTTCACCTTGCGTTGCAAGGGGGTCGCCCTCACGAGGGAAAAATGTGGAACGGCATGCTGCCCGTTCACTCATTTTTGCCTTGGGAGACACCCATTTGCCAAGGCGTTCCGCAAGGGAAACGCACCACTTCGGCATGCAAGTAAAATGGCCAGTATATACTGGACATGCCGTCACTAAAATAGTGACTATTATAGTGGACATGCGTGTATGCGACACTACAATAGTGGACATGTTCAGTATTTTCTGGACATGCCACTAAAATAGTGGCTATTATAGTGGACATGCGTGTATGCGGTCACTATAATAGTGGACATGTTCAGTAAATACTGACATGTTGGCCACACGTCCACTATAATACTGGACATGTTGAGTGCATGTCAGTAAAATAGTCGCAATGCCGGCCATATAGTGGACCAAAAACGCGGTTTACTGGACACTTAGTGACAGGTCCTGGCCGTTTACTCGACATGTAGTGACAGCCCATGTTCGCATAGAAGTATGTGTTCACTATATACTGAGCACATACTGACTATATAGTCGACATGGCGACTATAATAGTCACTATAATAGTCGCATGTCACTAGAATTGTCACTATAATAGTTGTAAAAATAGTCGCATGTCACTATTATAGTCACTATAATAGTGGACTTGTCCACTATTATAGTCACTATAATAGTGGCATGTCACTATTATAGTCACTATAATAGTCGCATGCCACTATAATAGTGACTATTATAGTGACATGCGACTATTATAGTGACTATTATAGTGGACATGGCGACTATTATAGTGACTATAATAGTCACCCGTCCACTATTATAGTGACTATTATAGTCGCCATGTCACTATATATAGTACCTGGGACCCCCCGTGTATAAGTCCCCCCCCCTTACCCCCGTGTTTAAGTCCCCCCCTGGGGGTCTGGCAGGGGGGGGACTTAAACACAGGGGGACCTAAACACGGGGGTGGGCTGGTCTGGAGGGTCATCAGGTGGCCCCTAGGCCCTCCAGGTGCTGTCAGAGTCGAAAAGTGGGGTGCCAAAAGTCCATCCGGACCGGAATTACCCCCCTACGACAGCAGAGGAAGAGGTCTTCTTGGTCTCCACTGTGCCACCCCCGTGTTTAAGCCCCCCCTGTGTTTAGGTCCGCCCCCCCCGTGTTTAAGTCCCCCCCGGCCGAAAATCGCCTCCAGGGGGGGGACTTAAACACGGGGGGTCCCAGGTACTATATTTTTCGGGATCCCACCGTGTATGACCCCCCCTACTGGGGGGGGCTAAATAGAAGACCCCCCCCCCCTTGTAATAGGCGTATACCTACCACCCCCCGTGTATATGTCACCCCCCCAGGTGCAAAAATCGGGAGGGGGGTGACATAAACACACCTTTTTAGGGTGGTTGCCTTTGAGGCCCTATACGCACACGCGCACACACCTCAGCCCTCTCACAGGCCACTCCAGGTTGGCCTGTCGGGAGGACAGGGAACTGGATGTCATCCCCGGTGGAAGGGGGGGAGGAGACAGGGCATGGTGTCCCATTATTGCGAGACAAACACTTCAAGCTCACATGTCAGGCACAAGAAGCGTGTCCGTCCGGACAACCTACATGAATGGCACGGACAGCGCATCACCGAGAGTAACCGAGGAGGAGCACCGCGTACTCTCACTTTGGATGGGTCGTCGTTGGGCAATATGTTGAAATGCTTGCGCTGCAGGTGAAGTGCTGGGTCACCCATCCGACACGTGAAGCAACCTGCAACACAGCGTTGGCGAGCAGGTGGCACCGAAGTTGAAGAGACCCCGCATTGTCCGTGTTGAAGAGCCTGCGTTGGGTCTTTCTGGAGCGCAAGACACGTACTGTCTGTCCTTCTCGTCCCCGTTTCCTCCGGAAGCAGGTGATACGTGCGGTTCCAAAGCGCACCCGCTGCATCCCCCCTCCCTCCATCTTTCGTTTGGCGGCTATTCCGCGCTCTCTTCAACGCGTCGTCGCGAAGGTTGCGTCTCAGTATCAGCAGGCAATCCCCGGCGTGTGTGTGTGTGTGTGTGTCACCCCTCCTTTCCAGCGCAACGAGGCGGAGAGCGAGACCGTGTGGTGTCACGTAGAGCAGGAGTAGGAGAGCGGGATCGGTTCTCACTGAGTGGACTCGAGGGGACACTGCTGCGATGCCAGCACGCTAACCCAAGGTGCAATACGAACACCTAGGGATATCCCATCCGTCCCATAATGGGATGTCCCATGGGAGGACATGATGTCCCCTGGGAGAACCTACGTGACCCAATCGGGTCTCCCATGAACAAGGTCGGTACCGTACGTTCTCCCAGGGGGGAACACGTGCCCTCCCCTGTGGGATAGTGACCATCACCCGTGTGGGATACCATTGGGATATCCCACATGGGAGGTCCCAGTCCTGGCCACCGTGATGAGGCAATTTACTCCCCAAAATCTTGACCAACACGTCGTCTCAGCCTGTAAGAGTGCCCACGACACCCCACCCCCCAAAAGGTGTGTTTATGTCACCCCCCCCCAGCAGCCCTTGGGGGGTGACATAAACACACCCCTTTTGGGGGGTGACATATACACGGGGGGTGGTAGGTAAACGCTTTTTTTGGGGGGTTTTCAAAACCCAAAATTTTTGGGCAATTTTTGCAGTGGGTGGCCAAATACAAGGGGGTGGCCGAATACAAGGGGGGGGGTCTTGTATTCGGCGGTCCGTGATTTTCCCCAATTTTGGCGAATTTTGCTCCAGGTGCACGGTGGACTCCAGCCACCCTAGCGGGAGTCTGGGAGCGGGAGTCTGAGAGGGTGTCTTTTTCTGCAGTATGTACTGGAGACTCCCGCTAGCGGGAGTCTATTTTCCAGCTAATTTAGGCTAAAGACTCCCGCTAGCGGGAGTCCGAGACTCCCGCTAGTTGAGACTCCCGAAAAGGGTTACCCTACCCCCGCTGGAGTCCACCGTGTGACCTCGTGGAATCGCGATCTTCGCCTTCCATTGCACTCTTCGGAATCCGTGCGGATCGTGGTGGGGTCATTTTGTGGGTGGTGGTGTCAAGTTTCACCCATGAAATGTGGGTCTGGTTTGGCTCCTGATAATGGGAGGATATTCCCAGGAGTCAGCCACCTGCAGGGACCCCCACACTGGTGTCCAAAACCCTGTTCTTTTGAATGTTTGGATTCCGTGCGGATCGCAGTGGGGTCATTTTGACCATGGGGTGCCTGTTAGGACTGAAAAAACAGGCTGAAAATTTGAAAATTGGCCAAAATTCACGGACCGCCGAATACAAGACCCCCCCCCTTGTATTCGGCCTAAAATTTTCTGGATTTCGAATTTCCAGACCCCCCCCTTCTATTCGGCCACCCCCTTGTATTCGGCCACCCCCTTCTATTTAGCCCCCCCCAGTAGGGGGGGGGGGTCAAAAAAAATAAGGTGGCGGAAAAACCAAAGAAGAAAATACAAAAGTGACGACTGGAATCATCTTTTGGATTGTGTGACGGGGGGGGGGGGGGGGGGGCAGGCAGGTATGTTCTTCGATTCCCCACCCCACCCCCTCCCCCCGGCATAGCGGCATTGCCGGATGTTACGAAGCGGAACCGGCAATCCTTTTTTTAACTCAGAGCCTGGAGGCATCTGAGGGGGGCCGTGTTTCGTTTGTATATATTTTTTGCTTTGAACCAGAAGGTGGGGGACCGTGCTGATGCAAAGCGGGGGCGAAGCTGTCACAAAAAAGACTTGGAGTTGCGTTCGTTGTTTGTACGAACGGTGCCTGCTAGTGCATGTGTGCAGGATACCGAACGCTGCCACGAGTCTTTTTAGTGCGAAAAGCTAGCTGTTCTTGCAAACAACAAAATCACGACTTTAGATACGCGAGGAGTATTCGGGGTGGTTGATTTGCAAATCCGGAACATCTCTTGGACGCAATATCGGAGCTTTGCGAAGAGAACTTGTTTTGTGCGCCACCACAATCACACATACACTGCACAGGGGTTGCCGGGGAGCTCCACGCGGAGACTGCCCCGGCGGGCCGCCCGAGTTTCCCAACCAAGCATAACCTGCATTGACCTCACGCAACAATCACCTACAAAACAAGTTCTCTCCCTCGAACGCTATGTGTCAAACTGTGTCCCCCACACCTCAAGCGTGAGGAACATCACTTTACAGCGAAGGCCTGCCAGCACAGTGCCAAAGATAACTACAGCCTCAGGCGTTACGGCACAATCAACCTGCCAACCCTCAAACTGGAAACCCTTTTCGCCAGCCATATTATGATAGAAGCCAATCTTGGTCATCCGAGCCCCTGCCGATTCCTTTCTCAAAGAGAGGAATAATGGAGCAGGCCCCGATAGCCTTCGAACGTAGAACACGCTACCCGCCTTGTTGGGACGTGTGGCATGACATAGGGGGAGGAGAGAGACGGAGAGGGGCGAGTGTTAAAGGTGTGGCATCCTGGAGAGGGGGGTTGCCACGGTTTTCTGCCGTTGGTTTTCTTCGGCGATTCGTTTTAGGATGCGGATTGTGGGTGTGTGGAGGTGTGTGGGATGTGGGGTGATCACACCAAGGGCGGGGTGCCCAGTGTGTTCGGCACAGGGACACAGAAGGAGGGGCGGGGATGTCGATTTTCTTTTGAAAACAAAGCCGAGACATGGCGGGAGAAAGACCTTTGGTACCATACACCCCGAGATTAGTCGTAAAAGTCCTTTGAAGTTCCGACACACCTCAGTCACATTGATACATGCTGATTTCATGCGATGGGTAGTGAAATGGCGTGCTGTCGTCCCCGCGGCCATTAGGAACACCTGCATTTCAGGAAGGGGCGGCAAATGCACTGCACTTTGGCGTATACTCGACTCGGGTCTTTTTAAACTTGCAATGTCGGATGAACACCGGACAATCCACAACAGTTGAAACTTACTGGGGGGGGGCAAATACAAGGGTATACTCTTCTATTCACCGTGCCAGCTTACGTAATTCAGGGTTTTCAAAAATTTGTTTTTTAGCTGAAAAGTTGTCTAGTATGCAAATACAAGAGTATATACTCTTGTATTTGCATACTAGAAATGTGGCCTCCGGGTGGGCCCTCATGGGGCAGCGGCGCCGAAGAGACAATACGAGCGTCCTCTTGGCCTTTCCCACCCCGAGGCGACTCCCACCCGACCGTGACGACTCCAGACAGGAGGCCCACTGGCCTGGGGGAGGTCATTGGAAGTACAAAATACGATGAAAACCCCACAAAAGTTCTCCAAAAGTCTAGTATGCAAATACAAGAGTATACTCTTGTATTTGCTCGGTGAACTTTTTAAAATCGCGATTTCTGGAGTACTCTTGTATTAGCATATACCCTTGTATTTGCATATACTCTTGTATTTGCCCCCCCCCCCCCCCAGTAATCAAACATCAGGGGGGCCCTCGTTCAGAAGTGCAGAAGAGTGAGAACAGATGAGCCGCCTCACAAAGAGAGTCTGGTTTTTTTGTTTGTGCGCACGAGCGGCAGTGTGGTGTGACGTGGCCTGGGTAGCGTTTGTGTTGCTCTCTCAAAACACACTGCGCGCGCGGTGCGCTCCCACAAGCTTTGTTTGGGCAAACAAAAATAACAAACCGGTTTTGAAAAGTGGCGCAGTTTAACCCGCAGTGGCACAGAACGAAGGCCCACCCATGTATTTGTGGGGTCAAGGACAAGACAGAACTCCGCAATAAAACTCGCTGGCACGGGTAACCGAATTGGGGTGCGTCGCAAATCAATCACTCTCGTGAAAGAAGTTGCCCAGGTGGACCCCTTGTGGACCCTGCCACCCCCGTGAATGATTCTGCAGGAGCCACAGTTCAACGGGGTGCAAAACAAGACGTGTCGGTATCTGCTGAGGATGACAACTATACATCGAACACATCAGTCACATTACAGCACACGTACGGACGATATTTTCAGAGGTTGTGGCGACACGCACACATCTCGACCGGTGCGGAGGTGAGATGTGGCTCTTGCAACAGGCACTGTGCAATTACAATGCCTGGTGCAGGGTGCTGATCATTTGCGTTCCACTTCCTCCTTCAGCAAGAGGTGGCAGCATCAAAACCATGACTAGGTCTGCGATCGAAACAGGAGAAGGGCTCATGTTCGCGGCCCCAACTTTCGTTCCAGGCCTTTGTTGTTATCATGAGCTCGCATGACCCAAAAAAAATCGGACGCGTTTCTTTCGTGCGACCTATTTTTTCGCCTTTCGGCAACATTCATCGTGAAGCAGGGTTTGCCTGAAATAAAGTAGGCCGGTACAAGATACGTTCCCCTTCCGGCGCAGCCCACCGCTTTGCACGCGGAGGTGACTAGCCAGAATAGATTTCGTTCGGAAATTATCAAATGAGAACAAGACTCGATGAACAAGAACAAGGAATCACACACCCCAGCCAGGTGTGGCTCTATTTTGGGGGTATTTTGGCCAATTTTCGAAATCCTATTTTGGTTTTTTTGCACTTTTTTGGGTACTTTTTTGCACGATTTCTGTGCCTCAGACACAGATTTTGGTGTGATTTTTGCGCTATTTTGATTCACTCGGCCTGACCGATGCATACGATTCGAAAAAATGGCGAAAAAATCACTATCAACAACGGTGAACGAATGGAGGTAGATGGGGAAGTGGAAGGACACAGCACGCCCTCTCACTGATCGCCATCTGTACACTACCTCTCTGTTCAAGGCGGTCAGTGTCACTTGATGGCGCTGCACACAAATCACTGCTACATCCCAGGGCGCCTTCCCTTGTGAGAATAGCGGAACTTCTGCGGTTGCAGTTTGGTGGTTGAGGCCGGTGGTGATATCACTTTGGTGACTGTGCTTCCTTCCCCCTGAGCTCGATCAGATCCAGGTCGACCTGGTGCTGTGTGGCTCCTGGTGTGTTATCTCTTTGCTTCCTCGCACACATACACGTGGTTCCGCGAATCGCCACGGATGCCCACCAAGTCGAACCCGAAACATGATCACGGGTCCACGACAACCCTTTCGAGATGTCATGGCCGCAAGCCCGCAAACCCGATCGCATTCGCAAGGTGGTTCGTCTCACTCTAGAGATCAGTGCTCGGGCCCAGCCTCCCGCGAGGGTGCTGGAACCGACATGCCGCAGCCCCGTACGCGCAAGGACTTGGCTCCAAGACCAGGCACATGCCACAGGGGGGTGTGGGGGGCGGAGCCCCCCAGCCGCCGGAGGCCACGGTAGCGAACGTCTGTTGGCCTGGCTCCATAGTCGCATACGCTCAAGTACAACACAACTGACAGATAGCACATGTCGCATGGGGGGACGATAAATTGTCGCGCAAAGACACGCCACAGGGGGGTCTGGGGGGCGGAGCCCCCCAGCCGCCGGAGGCCACGGTAGTGAACATCTGTTGGTTTGAGCTCGAGAGCAAGCCTCACACCACCGCCCTCCGACCCCCCTCTCCACCCCCCAGGTGCAACATTTTTTTGCACCCGGAAAATGTGTTCTTTTGACTGTTTGAGCACATCCAAGACCGGGAACATAAAAGAATTCTGCCAATGCCAAGTAGGGTCACAATAAAACCCAAAGGAAAATGGTGCAAAAAAGTAGTGACCACCACCCCCATCCCCACCTCCGGGTGCAAAATTTTTTTTGGCCACGGAAAATGTGTTCTTTTGAATGTTTGAGCACATCCAAGACCGGGAACATAAAAATTTTCTGCCAATACCAAGTAGGGTCACAATAAAATCCAAAGGAAAAAAGTGCAAAAAAATAGTGCAAAAAAATATTTTTTCCCCAAATTCCTATTTTCATTCCGTGAAATAGATAGAGGAAATAAAGAAATAAAGAACCCGAAAAGAGGTCGAGGCACCCGCTCCACACCAGCATCTTGGGGCTGGGGGTTCACAGTTCACACAGGTGAGGTTCAGTCCTCTGTGAGGCGCTTATCCTGAAGACGTTCCAGTTCCCCAGTCGGTCTCCAGAAACTCGGGCCGCATCTGGCGCTGTATCGCCTCGGCGGGGCTGTCGTCCCTTACAGTCTTCTCTGTACGAGGTCATCCACAGGCTGCACACCTGCCCCGCGGCTGTGTGGCAGTCTTCGCGGAGTGCAATGCGAAGGTCTGGCCTGACGTGGTGTGACGATTTAGACTCCAGGTGTCTCCACCCTTCCTGGTCTGGGGAGCCTCGGTACCCAAGCCGTTTTAGGTCATGCTCCGGACCACGGCCGTGCTAGACTCCTGGTGCAGGCACCCGTCATGGTCCGGGGACGGCCCCCCCAGGCAGTTTAACGTCTTACCCAGGACTAAGGAAGTGCGTAATCCGGGAACACCCCAGCATCTCTTCCGCACAGTGGCCTGGTCACTTGACTGCCCAGGGAAGGGAAGTGTGGCGGCCGACTGTTCAATACTGATGACACCTGACAACGGGAAGTAAAGATGTGTTTTCAAGATGGACCCCATCCACTATCCGAGGCGTCAGGCTTGCGTCACACAGGTGGTGTTTCAGTATGCGCTGCAAACTGGAGGGCTGAAATAGAGGTGTGAAAACAATAGTCTGAGATGCACAGAACGGATCGCAGAGGACGTTCCAAACAACGCAAACAGGGGGGCGCGCTCAGCCGCGCGAAACTCACGGAACGGGCTGCGAGAGTGATGGGTAGAGAGTCAGGTCTCGGCGAAGCTCGTAGACCCACACCCCTTCGACACCGGGTAGGACAAGGCCTGCTTCCATGAGGTGGTGGCGGGCAGAGGCCGGTATCACGGTGTGTGCATCAGACGGGGTCTGCATCCAAGCATAGAGGCATGTGCGCCCTCTGTGGCGGGCAACTTCACTCAGCGTCCAGCTGACGCTCACAGCAGGGCCGACCACTGTGACGAAGCGCTGGCGGCTGGAACCGATGTCACCTCGTTCTACACTGCCAGTGGCGAGGCCGACGTGGCAATCCACCACACCCACACTGTGCACGAAGCGGATTGCACTCTCGACGTGTGCTTCGAGGCTTCGGGCAACGTTCCACCCGACTGCGACCTTGTTGCCCAGCACCGTGGTGAGCGTCCCGTTGCTGCGGGTGAGGTGCAGTGCCACGATGGCGAGTGCGCTGCTGAGGTGCTCCCCGGTCTCCAGGTCGTGGTCCAGTGCCAGCTCCACAACACCCACAGTGGCGTGAGTGCGGCGCAGCACGCCGATCGGCAGTCGCTCAGATGTGTGGGTGTCTGACGGTGTTGGGGCAATGGCGACGGAGGTGACGGAGGTGGGTCGGAGAGTGTCCAGAGGGTCGGCCTGGCGGCCGACGAGGGCGGCAGGCCACACACAGACCATGGGGAGGGCCTGTTGCACGCCTTTCAGCACGACCATCTCAGGAGGGGCGTCCACCGCTGTGTCGCAGAAGTCCTTCACAACGGTCCACAGCTCCTCTCGCACCGCCACAGCGCCGGGTGTGCACATGCCTTCGAGCCGTGCAGCCACATTCACCGTATGGCCGAGGTAATCAACACGTCTCGTCACCTCGTTGCGTTCTGTCGTGACAGGCCCGCTGTTCAACCCCACACGCACGGTCAACCCACGCCAGTTCTTCCCGCGAGGCATGCACACTGGCACCTGCAGCAAGCCCTGCGGCCACGACGCCTGCAGCAACGCTGTGTGGATACGCAGCCCGAAGTTCAGGCCTGCCACCGGCAAGTCGAATGCCACCATGAATGCGTCTCCCACAGTCTTCACCTCGTACCCGCCGCAGTCGTCGATCACCTGACGAATCACCTCGTTGTGCACTCGGATTGCCTTCTTCATCGCCTCAGGTGCACTTTCCCAGATCACTGTTGATGCACGGATGTCGGTGAACACAATCGTCGCCTCCTGTGCTTGCAGCCCGGGTGCGGCAACAAGAGGGTGCTGGATGTCCTGTGACCTGTGGAGTTCTTCGAACAGGGCATCAGGCAGGTAAGGCCTGTACAGCCGCAGGTGCATCTCGAGGGTTCGCAGTGCACCTGCCATGTCTTTCGACAGCTCTGCCTCACGCTCGTCCAGGATCTCCGCCACGCTGTCAACGTCGTATGCCGACAGGTGCTGCGCAATCTGCTGCACAGTGTCGATCGTCGACTGCATCGACGCCTTCTCCTGCAGCACCTGTTGTGCAAACCCGCGTGTGAGGTAGAAGTCGGCCAGCAGCACAACGACGTCCTGCATGAGGCTGTACATCCGTGTTGCAACCGGGACGCGGCACGGCGGGTCAGTGCAATCACACACATGCGCTTCGCTGTCATCGAGCGTGATCCCAGCCACTGTCAGTGCTTGAAAGGCGACCAGACACACGCATGTAACCCCGATGACAATCTTCGTGACACGGCCTTCCAGTTGGTTCACAAGACACAGGTCGAGGATGATCATGATTGATTGCCAGAGCGACGGCGTCCCATTCTGCTCCGCAAGGAGTGCCGCAATCAAAGCTGCAAAAGTCCAGCCGTACGTCGCCACCTCGAGCACCGTTGCGGGCGCTGTCCTGGTGCACAGCACGTACACCATCAATGCAATACTTGGCAGAAGGGAACCCGCAGCATTGAGGTAGCGGTACACAGAGTGGCTGTAGAGGTGCAGCACAGTCAGCAGCGACGTCAGCCCGATGCCCGTCCCAATCAGACTGAGTATGAAAGCAGTCTTCTTGCGCCCTGCCTCCAGGTCTGTGTCACTTGCACGCTCCAAATAACGCAATGTATCCCGCCACGCTCCAAGCAGCCCCATCTCTGCAGATCCTTCACCTGTGCCGCAGTGGTGGGTGGTGTGTGTGCCGCTACCAAACAAGCCGAATTGGATACTATATATTGCACCCACTGGTCAGAGGAGACAAGATCGTTACTTCGAGACATTGACTTCGCCGACGCACCACTGCAACCTGCATCAGAACAGACCCCTCCTGGCGAGGGCAGGGACATCCCGCCACCTCGCGACAGCAGCAGTGCTGTCCAAGTGGTGCAGCGGTGGGCTCTCAGATGCCGGACGGCACCAAAACCACGCAAAGGCATGCAGTGGTTGCTGTCCACTATCAGAAAGGCCAAGGGTGGTGGATTGACGCTGCGCCTGGAAAGGGCAAGTCCCACTTCAGCCCTTCACACTCGGGAGGCCCCGAGTACTGTCACCAAGACAATAAGAGGGGAAACTGCCAACATTTGGAATCACGTCGCCATTTGCATCAATTTGCATAAGTGACAGGATTTCAGAATCTGAGGGCTTGTGGGCTCTGGTGTATCGCCCTGCCGCTGTCTCCACGCCCAGGTTACCCACAACATGCACCACAGACTTTGCTCCGGAGTCATCCATATCAGCACCCTGGACATCGGAACGCTTGTTCCTTGTTGGTTCACAGTGGTTGCTGCGCTTTCGGGGCGACTCAGGATTCATGTGATAAAAAATACACACACACACACACACCCCTCCACGTGAATCCACTACACAGACAACACTCACTCACAGACACAACTCGACACAGACTTGAGAGGAAATAAAGAGGTGTGAAGGGAGTGTATTCTGATTCAGACAAGACGGTGATGGAGGGGTGGGCCCTCAATGCCCTTGCACGTAGACCTGAGAGCCCTGAAGTGAAGGAGGGTGTTGAAGTATACTGCGTGATATAACTGAACTGTAGGGAGGGTGTGCAAAAGAAGTACGGTAACTGTGCATCTTCAGCCCTGGTATTGGGTGCTCTGCTTCATGACGGTGCTAACCCAAACGGAGCGCGGGATGTGCTCAGCAATACCAAAATCAGCGGAAGGGGCGGGGGCAGGGGAGGGGGCTTCCCTCGGAAGAGCGGAAATGAACGCCTTAACAAAACGAAGGTGGCCTGGCAGCTTGATGACTAGACGGAACTGGCCTAATAAGGAAAAAGACTTGACACTCTTCATCAGAGGAGGGGAATAATCGGAAACTAATGTGAGAGAGGTACAACGTGAGGGGCTCAGGCGAGCCACTTTTGGCTGGGACGACAACTGTGGCGGGGGTGGAGCTGGATGGTCGTTCTGTCTCCCGGGAGGACTGCCAGCACAACACCATCAACGCCGTTCACGCGAACTGCCTCTCCGTAAAGTAGTTCACGCACAGACCCCGGCATCGAACGAGATGACGCCTCCAGGCCTGACAGCCAGGTGAAGAGACAATCATGCCCAAGATCAGCAGCTGCCTCACTCAGCAGCCATGCAGAACCCACGGCAGCGCCGACCACGGTCACGAAGCGCTGGCTGCTGGATCCAATGTCGCCGTGCTCAACATGTCCGGTAGCGATGCCACTGTAGCAGTTGACGGGACCTGTCACCTCCTGCACGAAGCGAATTCCACTCTCGACGTGTGATTCGAGGCTTCGGGCAACGTTCCACCCGACTGCGACCTTGTTGCCCAGCACGGTAAGCAGCGTCCCGTTGCTGCGGGTGAGGTGCACGGTCACAGTGACGAGTGCATCACTCAGACATTTCCCCGTCTCCAGCTTGTCGTTCAGGTCCAACTCCACCACACCAATTGTGGCGTGTGAACGCCTCAGGACACCGTCTTCTACCGGCGAGTGCACCCCGGAGGAGCGTCGCTGTGAGGTATGCAGCATGGTAACGGGTAGGTGGTGCGGGTGGTCCAGAGGGTCGGCCTGGCGGCCGACGAGGGCGGCAGGCCACACACAGACCATGGGGAGGGCCTGTTGCACGCCTTTCAGCACGACCATCTCAGGAGGGGCGTCCACCGCTGTGTCGCAGAAGTCCTTCACAACGGTCCACAGCTCCTCTCGCACCGCCACAGCGCCAGGTGTGCACACGCCTTCGAGCCGTGCAGCCACATTCACCGTATGGCCGAGGTAGTCCACGCGTTTCGTCACCTCGTTGCGTTCTGTCGTGACAGGCCCGCTGTTCAACCCCACACGCACGGTCAACCCACGCCAGTTCTTCCCGCGAGGCATGCACACTGGCACCTGCAGCAAGCCCTGCGGCCACGACGCCTGCATCAACGCTGTGTGGATACGCAGCCCGAAGTTCAGGCCTGCCACCGGCAAGTCGAATGCCACCATGAATGCGTCTCCCACAGTCTTCACCTCGTACCCGCCGCAGTCGTCGATCACCTGACGAATCACCTCGTTGTGCACTCGGATTGCCTTCTTCATCGCCTCAGGTGCACTTTCCCAGATCACTGTTGATGCGCGGATGTCGGTGAACACAATCGTCGCCTCCTGTGCTTGCAGCCCGGGTGCCACAGGCAGCCGCCTCACGCACAGGTCTGTCTCCGCACGGTGGAGCTCTTCGAACAGGGCATCAGGCAGGTAAGGCCTGTACAGCCGCAGGTGCATCTCGAGGGTTCGCAGTGCACCTGCCATGTCTTTCGACAGCTCTGCCTCACGCTCGTCCAGGATCTCCGCCACGCTGTCAACGTCGTATGCCGACAGGTGCTGCGCAATCTGCTGCACAGTGTCGATCGTCGACTGCATCGACGCCTTCTCCTGCAGCACCTGTTGTGCAAACCCGCGTGTGAGGTAGAAGTCAGCCAGCAGCACAACGACGTCCTGCATGAGGCCGTACATCCGCGTTGCAACCGGGACGCGGCACGGCGGGTCAGTGCAATCACACACATGCGCTTCGCTATCATCGAGCGTGATCCCAGCCACTGTCAGTGCTTGAAAGGCGACCAGACACACGCATGTAACCCCGATGACGATCTTCGTGACACGGCCTTCCAGTTGGTTCACAAGACACAGGTCGAGGAAGACGACGATTGATTGCCAGAGCGACGGCGTCCCATTCTGCTCCGCAAGGAGTGCCGCAATCAAAACAGCGAAAGTCCAGCCGTACGTCACCACCTCGAGGAGCGCTGCAGGCGCTGTCCTGGTGCACAGCACGTACACCATCATTGCAATACTTGGCAGAAGGGAACCCGCAGCATTGAGGTAGCGGTACACAGAGTAGCTGTAGAGGTGCAGCACAGTCAGCAGCGACATTAGCCCGACGCCCGCCCCAATCAGGCTGAGTATGAAAGCGCTCTGCTTGCGCCCTGCCTCCAGGTCTGTGTCACTTGCACGCTCCAGATAACGCAATATATCCCGCCATGCTCCAAGCAGCCCCATCTCTGCAGATCCTTCACCTGTGCCGCAGTGGTGGGTGGTGTGCGTCGATCCCTCCACACACACACACACACTGGGAAGCAAGTGGTATGTCGGGGTCGGGAGAGTAAGATGTCAGAGAAGGGGTCGTGTGTCTTGTGATCGCTGTGCGGGAAAAAGGGAAGGCTGTTGTTTGTGCGCCAAATCCGTAGATCGTGGGTTCATTTCGTGGGTGTGGTACCTATAAAACGTGTTTGTTTGTGCGCCAAATCCGGGAAAAACAAAAACAACTCCGCAGCCTGATGAGAAGGTTGAATTTGTTGCCCAAGCGCTGCCTACTATCTTTTTGACACTGACAGGTCCCCTGTTGTGGTAAAAAAGGAGTCGTGGTCAAGTGATGAGACACTGCTACTCTTCACCGGGCACAGTACCTCCCGGGGTGACACATAATATCATTCCCAGGGAACAACAGGCCTGTCATATGTGACATCATCGTCAGGGCCAGCCAATGATTGGAAGTGGGGGGGGGGGGGTTCGGGCGAGGCGTTGACTTCGGCGACACGATCACTGCAAAACACTGATCCTCAAGACGATGCGAAAGAAGATGGAGTGCACCATCGCCTGACACGCGACCCGACAGTCTAGTTCGCATGGCGGGCAATGGAGAAGAGCACTGATTCAAGATCTCCGGAAGATATTTGGAACCCACGATCTCTCTACAACCGTGGTCTCAAAAGGCACCCCCACAGCTGACATGGAATCACCCTTGAATCACGGCGTACATGGCACAGCCGACATCTGCCCCCTTGCAGGAAGCAGTGAAGGCCACACATGCAGCAAATCTCAGCACTGGCCTTCGCCACGAGGGGAAGGCAATGCTTGCAAGTGTCAACACAGATCTCAGTGGGAGTTCCATGGCATGGTGGTAGTGGTGCGACGATTAACCCATTCGGGCTGCGGTGATGTTGCATGCTCCGGCCTGATGACTAACCCGGGGGCCATGAAACAGACAGAATGGAGCCAAGGCAGGGGAGATTCGGTCCACTTCCTAACAGGAGCAGGAGTCACCTCTCTGCCTTTACCAGGGGCAAGAGCCTTGCTGATGTAACAAATGAAACAGGACAGAGAAAAAGCGAGCAAGATTTACAGAGAGTCTCAATGCCGCCATGGCATGGGACGTGCCACGAACAGGGCACTCTTACTTAGCGCATTCAAAAAAAATGACATGAAAGCCAGATGCGGGGGTGATTCGAAGACTGTTTTGGATGTTCGCTACTGAAGCTACTGAATGAACACTCACAGGGAGGGGGTGGGTAGTGAAATCGAATTTGGGGGAAGGTCATTAAAGATTTCCCCGCCCCCTCGCTCCACGTTGCTAACTATTCTACCACTCTAGGAGGTCATTCTCAGTACAAGAGGACAGTGTCAGTCCAGGAGGACTTTCGCAGTACAGGAATCCTTTCAGTACAGGAGGACTTTCTCAGTGCAGGACTCCTCTCAGTCCAGGAAGACTTTCTCAGTGCAGGACTCCTCTCAGGACAGGACTCCTTACAGTCCAGGAGGACCTTCTCAGTACAGGACTCCTGAAAAACCGAGAATCTGCCCCCCCAGAAGTCACATAGCATTTGCAAGATTTCCTCCTCCAACCAGCGAAAAGACCAAAAATGGCCAAAAAACCGGTTTTTTCTGCGTAGTACAGGACTCCTCTCAGTCCAGGAAGACTTTCTCAGTACAGGAGGACTATCTCAGTACGGGACTCCTCTCAGTACAGGAGGACTTTCTCAGTACAGGACTCCTCTCAGTACAGCACTCCTCTCAGTACAGGAGGGCTTTCTCAGGACAGGACTCCTCTCAGTACAGGAAGACTTTCTCAGCGCAGGACTCCTCTCAGTCCAGGAAGACTTTCTCAGTACAGGAGGACTTTCTCAGTACAGGACTCCTCTCAGGACAGGACTCCTCTTAGTACAGGAGGACTTTCTCAGTACATGACTCCTCTCAGTACAGCACTCCTCTCAGGACAGGAGGACTTTCTCAGTACAGGACTCCTTTCAGTACAGGAGGACTTTCTCAGTACAGGACTCCTCTCAGGACAGGACTCCTCTTAGTACAGGAGGACTTTCTCAGTACAGGACTCCTCTCAGTACAGCACTCCTCTCAGTCCAGGAAGACTTTCTCAGTACAAGAGGACTCTCTCACAGGCGGTCATTCTCAGTACAGGTACGCCTATCAGGAAGGGCTGCCCAGGCAGAAAACTGAGTGACGCGTGTAATTGCCCAAAACAAGCTCAAAACCCAAGAATTCCTTCGAAAACGGGCTCAAAAGTGAAAAATAGGACTTTCCGAAAAAAAAAAATCGAAAAGGTCCCCTTAGCAGAAGTAGGATTATTGGACCCAGAAACCGAGAATCCGGGACCAGACCCCCCTCCAGGGATCACCTGGGGCCGGGCGGTTTTGACCCCCCCAACCAGCGAAAAGGCCAGAAATGACCAAAAAACCGGTTTTTCTGTTTGCCATTTAAATAATTACTACGGATTGTAGTTGGATGGAGAACGGTCACCGTGGACTCAGATGTCCCAAAACATGAAATCCTATACACCTAACATGTCGGGAGCTTGCGTTTTAAAATAGCAAACACACTTTTACCCGGTGTACCCAGCAGAGTACCCTATGCATACTTGTCCCCCCTTTATGGGGAAGCCATTTTCCCCCCGATTCAGCCCCTAAAAGGTCCCGCATATCGCGACGGGTGGAATATGGGGGGATTATGACGGGGATATGGGGGAAATACGATGAAATATGGTAGATTTATGGGGGAATACGCGGGATTTCCTGCTATTTTTGGCTGGAGAAAATACGCGAGATTTTAGTCCTTTTGGTCTGGCTGACGCCCAAAAAAAAGTCAAATTTGGGTACTTCTTGGGTACTTGTTGGGTCACCGAAAAAGGGGGGGGGGTGTCAAAACTTATTTTCTTGGGTGGAAAAATTCGACCTCCCAGAATCGTGATGTTCTTCCCCCATCGTACTTTTTGGACTCCGCGCGGATCGTAGTGGGGTCATTTTTGTGGTCTAGGTGACAAACTTCACCCGTGAAATGCGGGTCTGGTTCAGGCAGTTGTGCCTGTGAATGCTGGGAGGAGAGGAGTGGGAGATCAGTTCAGGGGCACTTTGCTGGTTGAGGGTTACAACAAAAAGGGACCTGCAGGCAGGAAGTGAGGGGAGGGGGTGGGGGGTTTTGGGGCTGTGGCACCCGCACTCTCTCTACGGCTCTACTGGCTTACTCCAGCCTCTGGACCGTCTACGCTCTACTCTCCTTCTTCAACCGCTGGAATCTCGATGTGTTCCGTGTCGTGGTCCTGAAGCTTCGCGAGTAACTCTTCCTGACTCCACTCTGGGCGGACTACGAGTTCCCTCGCCTCCGCATATTCCCTCAGTTCCGACAGAGTAAAACACCGGTCCATACTCTCAATGAGTTCAAGAATAGCGGGTATGTTTTTACTCTGGCAGTTGAGGATCCCGCGTGCCAGGGCTTGCTGCACCAACACCCCCTTTAACCACGACACATCACAGTGGAATACAATGCAAATACTGTCAATCAAGGCAGTCCGCTTGCGCTTGCGTTCAGATGCGTTATTGTCTGCGATCCTCGCGACTTCGAGTTCCGCAAGTCACAGCTTGCCAATACGGAGCTTCCTCTCCTGCACCGCCTCCAGCTTTCCCCCCAGAGAAGAGATCTGGGCCTCTGTGACACCTGGAGAGGTGCCATCAACCCAATGCTGCATGCAACAGAGCTTGGCGCGGAGGACACCATCCCGGATAGCGACCCCCCCATTCATCATCAACACCCTCCGCATCCTGCCGCAGACCCCTTCCAGGACCACAGGTCCCAGTGCGCCTGTTCTCTCTGCAGCCATCCCTTCCGTGGACTGGGAGTATCTCTTGTACTCGGAGTAGCAACCGGAAGCAAAACGGTGGATGGATGTGCGGAGAAACTTCTCAGCGTCGGCCTTGTCCACCTTGGGGCAGAGGGTCGAACCCTGGTGAGAAGTCCACCCACCGTCCGACTTCGGCCGATGCCGCTAACCTTGGGCCGTTGAGTCGGCAGGTGCGACGGATCATTTGTTACGTATAGACAGTTCTGTGTGTGTGGCTGCCGTCCTCTTATTGTTTTCTGGTTGTCCTTGTCCACTTGGCTTTTAAGTTTACCAGCCCCCGACCGATAATTGTTTTCCAATCTTCCCTCTCCTCGCACGTGGTGGAAGCGTCAACACCTCAAAGAAGGAAGAATATCGTGGTGGGCACCATAGTATTTGGCGACACCAGATTCAGCGAGAAGAGTGGGGACAACCTCGTTCAACTGTTCCTCTGACACCTGTGCGGCGAGGAGGATAGTCAAAATTTACAGTGCAAGCAATTGTACATGCATTTTCCCTAGTCATCGCCAGTTCCTCAGGAACACTGCCCTTCAGTGTGCACGTTGCAGACTCGAACGAGAGGCACAGGGACTGGCCGAAGCAGTCTTCCTGGTGATCTCTCCAGCTCTGGAGGTACCCATCCTCTGCATTCGCCTCCGCTTGCCACAAGCGCCAGGCGAGGAAGCGGAACAACTCCGAGGAGAACCTGAGCTGGCAAGTGTCACTTGCCTGGGCCTCGCTCTTCGAGAACCGTGACACAAACAGAATGCAGGGGTACACGAGGTGCGCGAAGCGGATTCCCATCCTCCGCACAGTCTCGCGGTCCCCCTCCAACTCCATCACAGCCTCGTACGTCTTCGTATCCAGTGATCTGAGTAGGTACCGTACCAGGTACCGGGGGGTAGTACCCCCTGGTACCCCCAAAATGGTCATTTTCAGTTTCGCGAAATTTGCATTTCCGGCGTTTTTCAGAGCTGTGGTGGGGTCACTTTGCTCTGGGAGATGAGTTTTTGGCCAATCAATTTTTTTCGATTTTCCTTAGGAAATGTGGACCAGCCCAAAATGAAAAATGGAGGGGGGGTACTTCGAACCTAAGGTCAAAAAAATTTTGCGACCAACCAAACTCATCTCCCAGAGCAAAATGACCACACTACTGGCCGGAATTGATCCGGAAATTCCTAATTTCTGAAAAATTTTGGGCTGGGACCCAAGTCTGGATTTTCGAAGTCCCGGGGGGTACCGGGGGGTAGTACCTGGTACGGTACCCACTCAGATCACTGTCGTATCCCTATTTGCAACTTCACGAAAGAAGGATGCGCAGGAGGAAATCGAGGACGTTATCGTCGCCGTCAACGAGCTGCGAGAGGGACCAACAGGCGGCCGCAGTGGTGCAGAAGCGGCCGTTCGAAGCTTTTTGCCACAGTAGCCCAGACACCTTGATTACATGCGGACATTCTCTCGCGATGAATGCGGCGAAGGCAGGGTCATGTGCCGCATACACGGTGGACTCCAGCGGGGGTAGGGTAACCCTTTTCGGGAGTCTCAACTAGCGGGAGTCTCGGACTCCCGCTAGCGGGAGTCTCCAGTACATACTGCAGAAAAAGACACCCTCTCAGACTCCCGCTCCCAGACTCCCGCTAGGGTGGCTGGAGTCCACCGTGTAGTTGGCGGCTGCACACACGGACTTCGTCTTCACTGCACTGGAATCCATCAGGTCGCAGGTGCAGGTGGAAGTGCAGGTCGCAAGCCGACACACTGTGCTGTTGGCCACATGTGGCAGAGGCGAGAGAGCCGTGTACTGCGGCATGCTCGAACAACAGGATTGGCGGTACAGCATAGGCTGGCGGGACAGTAGGGAAGGCAGGACAGTATAGGATGGCGGTGCAGGTGCAGGGTGTGTGAGGTCGCCACCCGGCAGGCCCCCACCCCAGCCACCCACCCACCCAGCGGGACCCCCCTCACGAATTTTCCATAACCCCGTTCTTTTGAACGTTTGGGATCTGTGCGGATCGTGGTGGGGTCATTTTGGCCATGGGGTGCCTCTGACCACAAATCCAGACTGAAACCGGCAGAAAATAAGTTTTGACACCCCCCCTTAAAAAAAGCCAAATTTGGGTACTTCTTAGGTACTTTTTGGGTCACCGAAAAAGTGGGTTTCAGCCATACCACCTTTCCGCATATTTTACCCCCTCGAGGCAAAAATGAGTGAACGGGCAGCATGCCGTTCCTCTTTTTTGCCTCGTGAGAGGTTCCCCCCCTACCAGGCAAGGTGAAAAAATGAAGAAACGGGCAGCATGCCGTTCTACATTTTCCCTTGCAAGGCAGGGAGGGCGCCCCCCATGCCGGACAGCAGCCACCCCTGCAGGGGCAACAACTGACGGGCATGGGGGAACGAGGTGGGTCTGGACCCGACACCGCCACCACACGCGCAGTGCACCTTTCGGATACACTGTCGTGAGTGGGATGTGGGCAGTTCCCCTATCCTGTGAGCTCCTTTCGGACGAAGAGGTGCAGCGGTTATCTGCAACCTTCGTCCTGGACTTGCCTCGGGGGGAACGCCACGGTTTACCGCGGGTCCCGACGAGGGCACTCAGGCAGGATCTTCACGCCACCCCGCACCGAGGTCCCTTCTCACGCGGCGTGTCTCCCAGGTTCATGGCGGCGTCATCAGGTCAGGCTTTGTAGTCTCTACACCATCAGTAGTAAGGGAAATCCTAAAACCATACATGAAATCCACCTTTTGGGCCGCTGGTGTACGAGGCTTGTTCCTCCAATTGAATCATGTTTGCTGTGTCAGGCAATATCAATACAGCCGCTGAAAGAAGTCGAGGTGTTGTGGATCTGCTGCTCACAGGAAGGATTCAGGGTGGATCACAAGACTGACCACCCTCTTTCCTTTGTCAAGTACCCTGTAAAACATCAGAACACCAAGTATCTTTCAACACTACATGTTCAAGAGTGGAATCAGTGGAATCGGAAGGGGTCACACCCGACCACACGGACACAGTTCCCGCGACTAATAAATGCCGAGAGTTCCGGTGTCCGACCACCTGGTATTACTTGGCTCCATCCACCCAGTCATTACGAGGGGGCGTCCCTTGAAGCCAGTTCCGCAGAACTCAGACCCCCCTTAAAACCAATGTCCTGTGTAGACAACTACTTAGCCTGCCTGATGACGACACCAATTCGCTGGGAGAGAGGCCGCGGTCCAGGACCCCAATGGGGATGACGTGGCATTGTTTGACCGAATCGGTTGTGTAAGTGTGTAGCCCCCTCCGCCCTCTGTCCCTCCCCCCAGGGTGGTGTGTGGCAAGCGAAGCGCAAGCAGGCATAGCAAAAAAAAGTGGAGCCCTGCAGGTAGACCCTCGGGGTACGTCACCGTCATCGGGTCACCTGAAATTTCCCAATTTGAAAATCTGCAACAAGGCAACACGCGATGGGATGGGGCACATGACCTGCACAGGGGTGGGGGGCAGAAGGCAGGGGGTGGGTTTGTGGTTGGGGTCATGGCATTTGATTACTTGAGCTTTATTGTCAGAATTTCGCACAAGAGACAACCCGAACCTCACTTGGCCGATTTCTCCCCACAACAAGGTCCGGCTTCCACAACTCCGATTTGGAGTTGTGGAAGCCGGAGCAAACCTCATTTGCTTGATTTTTGGGGTCACATGAGTGAATTCGGGGCGAAACCTCGCAATTTTTTGACGACTGCCTTCGAAAATGGACAGTTCCAGACCACCAGGACCCGATTTTTGGGCCCAGAAAAGCTTGGGTCAATATTATGGGCGAAATTTCGCCAAGGCCAAAAAACGGCCATTTTCCGGAAATTCCGGGACCCGTTTTAACGCGTTTTAGGTTCCCCGAAATCGAAAAAAAAGTTGATCGTGAACTGGCCTGAACCAGGGCAGTTCACGATCAACTTTTTTTTCGATTTCGGTGGAGTGGAATACCACTTACTGGGGAATGCGCCCAACCCAAAATTTGGGAATTTTTCAAACATGCCATTTTGAATAGTATTACTTAGTAATTCTATTCGCCCCCCCCCCCTGTAAAGATTTATCTTTAATGTTTTTACTCTAACCCACCCGTTGTCGTAACACCCACCCCCCCACCCACCCCCCCCCTCTCGACCCACCCTTCCACACCGTAACCTGCTGGGGGCTCCGTAGGGTACTCTGCTGGGGTACACCGGGTAAAAGTGTGTTTGCTATTTTAAAACGCAAGCTCCCGACATGTTAGGTGTATAGGATTTCATGTTTTGGGACATCTGAGTCCACGGTGACCATGCTCCATCCAACGTAAAGTTCTAGGAATTATTTAAATGGCAAACAGAAAAACCGGTTTTTTTGGTCATTTTTGGCCTTTTCGCTGGTTGGGGGGGGGTCAAAACCGCCCGGCCCCAGGTGGTCCCTGGAGGGGGGTCTGGTCCCGGATTCTCGGTTTCTGGGTCCAATAATCCTACTTCTGCTAAGGGGACCTTTTCGATTTTTTTTTCGGAAAGTCCTATTTTTCACTTTTGAGCCCGTTTTCGAAGGAATTCTTGGGTTTTGAGCTTGTTTTGGGCAATTAAACGCGTCACTCAGTTTTCTGCCTGGGCAGCCCTTCCTGATAGGCGTACCTGTACTGAGAAAGTCTTCCTGGACTGAGAGGAGTGCTGTGCTGCGAGGAGTCCTGTCCTGAGAAGGTCCTCCTGTACTAAGAGGAGTCCTGTACTACGCAGAAAAACCGGTTTTTTTGGCCATTTTTGGTCTTTTAGCTGGTTGGAGGAGGAAATCTTGCAAATGCTATGTGACTTCTGGGGGGGCAGATTCTCGGTTTTTCAGGAGTCCTGTACTGAGAAGGTCCTCCTGGACTGTAAGTCCTCCTGTACTGAGAGGAGTGCTGTACTAAGAGGAGTCCTGTCCTGAGAAGGTCCTCCTGGACTGTAAGGAGTCCTGTACTGAGAGGAGTCCCGTACTGAGAAAGTCCTCCTGTACTGAGAGGAGTCCTGTCCTGAGAAAGTCCTCCTGTACTAAGAGGAGTCCTGTACTGAGAGGTGTGCTGTACTGAGAAGGTCCTCCTGGACTGTAAGGAGTCCTGTCCTGAGAGGAGTCCCGTACTGAGAAAGTCCTCCTGTCCTGAGAGGAGTCCTGTACTACGCAGAAAAACCGGTTTTTTTGGCCATTTTTGGTCTTTTCGCTGGTTGGAGGAGGAAATCTTGCAAATGCTATGTGACTTCTGAGGGGGCAGATTCTCGGTTTTTCAGGAGTCCTGTACTGAGAAGGTCCCCCCTGGACTGTAAGGAGTCCTGTCCTGAGAGGAGTCCCGTACTGAGAAAGTCCTCCTGTACTAAGAGGAGTGCTGTCCTGAGAGGAGTCCTGTACTTAGAGGAGTCCTGTCCTGAGAAAGTCCTCCTGTACTAAGAGGAGTCCTGTACTGAGAAAGTCCTCCTGTCCTGAGAGGAGTCCTGTACTGAGAAGGCCCTCCTGTCCTAAGAGGAGTCCTGTACTGAGAAGGTCCTCCTGTCCTAAGAGGAGTCCTGTACTGAGAAAGTCCTCCTGTCCTGAGAGGAGTCCTGTACTGAGAAGGCCCTCCTGTCCTAAGAGGAGTCCTGTACTGAGAAGGTCCTCCTGTCCTAAGAGGAGTCCTGTACTGAGAAAGTCCTCCTGTCCTGAGAGGAGTCCTGGACTGAGAATGACCTCATGGAGTGGTAGAATAGTTAGCAACGTGGAGCGAGGGGGCGGGGAAATCTTTACTGGGGGGGGTCAAATAATTGTAACCCCTACGATTATTTAGCGACGCGGTCTGTATAAATCGGGTGTCCCAAAATTTACAAATTTTCAACGGTGGTGAATAATCGTAGGGGTTACGATTATTCACTTTTGGCAAAAATTTACCCGTTTTGCTGTTCAGAATGTCAATTGGTGGGGTGGGGGTGGGTGTGGGTCGCATTCTCGGCCTGTCTCACCGGCGTTCCGTGCACACAGCAACAGCACCGGTGGAAACTGGCCATAGCACCCCGGTGGGCCACCAGGAGGGGAGGGACCCGGAGAGAGGCGCTTGAGTCATCCAGATGGGCACACGGTGGGGTCCGACACCCGATGTCGGACCCTGTGGGTTACCCGTTTTTTAGGTACCCTCCACACCCAGTGCGCGCTCGACCGTCGAATGGTTTTTCTGGTCCCGTGCACTTCCCTGCCTGCCACACCACCCCCTCGACCCCATCCCCAGCACCAGAGCGTCGTTGGCTGGCGTGCGCGGGGCACGCGTCGAATACCGATGACGGGGCCTGTGTTCCTGGGGCGCTGACGAGGTCCGAAGGGATTGACGCCTTGGCTCAGTCCTTACGTTTGGATGAGGGCGTGGTTTTTGACGTAGCGGGAGCCCTCAAGAATACAGCACAGCTGCACCTGCTCTTGCGCCGTCTCCAGTTCGCATAGTCCCTTCGTATGACGGTGACTGGGAGCCCTGGCTGTCCCGATCTATTTCAATGACTGTATCAGTTTCCAGCCTAGTTCCCATGCTTGGGTGCTTGGCTCGGGTGCACCCTTCGAGGTGGTACAGAGAATGCAAAGAGAGTCCACAGGGGGGTCTGGGGGGCGGAGCCCCCCAGCCGCCGGAGGCCACGGTAGTGGACATCTGTTCCTTGTGGGGTACAGTTTCTGGACTGTGTCCATCTTCCTGAGGTTGCGTATGGGCCACCCCAGAATTTTGGTGCCCCCCCCCAGGCTCACCTCACTGGCAGGGAACCTGGGGGCGGGGGGGCCTCAAACCATACTCTCTTCCACCCATTAAACTCGGGGCATGTGTGCTCCGACATGTGGGGTGACTCAATCACTGGTCTATGACGACCGATTCTCCACTGTACAGCCTGAGTGGTATCCCTGCTGTTCCTGTTGCTTGATCCTCTGGGGAAAAGTCAGAAATTTGGCCAAAAGTGAATAATCGTAACCCCTACGATTATTCAAAACAAATTTACGTATAAATGGCCCAGAAAATGTTGTACAATTAATCGCCCCCTTACGATTATTCGACTACTTACGATTAATTGCCCCCCCCCAGTAATGACCTTCCCCCAAATTCCCCCCATATTTTCATAAACCCCCCATATTTCCCCCATATTTTTTTATGGGGGAATATGGGGGAATATGGGGGAAATATGGGGGCCCCCATATTTTATTATCGAGGGTCAACTCCAGCTTGTTGATGTTTCGGATCTCTCTATCCTCAACATCCTTTACCACACACGTAAGGTTGTTCCAACATATTGATAGACATCTTTCGGTATGCACATCCATCAAGATAATACATATATGCATTGGCATGCACCTGATACCTCGTCTGCGATGGGACATATCGAGAAGCCAGGCGGTCCGTGGATTGTCATTAGTTGCCGCCTGGCTCGATCGATATTGAGGACATACAGGTGGCCCATAGAGAAGACTTGTCATCCCGGGGGAGGGTGGTGGGATAACCCGTAGATGCAGTCTTCTCGCAACGCTTTGTTGTTCATTTTGACCCCGAAAGGTCATGTACCACGGATCACTACACATGTGAATTATTTCCATCTGTGATTTTCATCATGCTATTGGAAAGGACACATCGCCCGAATTTGCGAAACGTCAAAGTGAAGCAAGCAAAGCCCCTTCCTTCCGTCATCATAGGTGGGCGGTCAAAAGCCTATTTTTTTTTAAAGGTTTGGAGTGTGATGTCACGATGCGCAGCACTCCGAGAGCTGCCGATCTTTGTTTGTTTGGAATATGCTAGTCTCCTGTATCAGATGTAGGTGTTGCAGAAGGGAACAGATCCATCATGGGAGGAACGAAGTGTCGGTGAGTTCACAGGATCCTGCAGGGCGGGTGGGAGGTCGAAAAACTATTTGGTTCTGTACCGAGGTACGTTGATCGAACCAAATGCGGGTTCTCCAACCCGGTCGTGGAGGTTGACTAGCCGATAATAAAAGAACCTTCAATTCCGGCTTTCCCTCAAAATGTGGGTGCCTGCATTGAAAGTTACCTTTATTATCGAGGGTCAACTCCAGCTTGTTGATGTTTCGGATCTCTCTATCCTCAACATCCTTTACCACACACGTAAGGTTGTTCCAACATATTGATAGACATCTTTCGGTATGCACATCCATCAAGATAATACATATATGCATTGGCATGCACCTGATACCTCGTCTGCGATGGGACATATCGAGAAGCCAGGCGGTCCGTGGATTGTCATTAGTTGCCGCCTGGCTCGATCGATATTGAGGACATACAGGTGGCCCATAGAGAAGACTTGTCATCCCTTCGCTGCTCTCTATGGGCGACCTGATCCCATCGCAGTCTCGCTCATACAAGGGAGTAGCGCAGTAGTCATCAGGTGTTGTCAGGGTCGGGATCTGGCCTTGAGACATCCGATCTCCAGCAGACGTAGTCGGCGGTTGTAGTCCAGACCCATGTGTCTCAACGCAGGATGCAGGAGTAGTAGATACCATCCTGCGTTGTGATATCGCACCGATCGCGTGGGTCACATTGTCGGTCTGCGCAGGCTGCAGGCTTAGCGGACAGTTGGGACAGCTGATGAACTCTGTGGTGGCGAAGCGGTTGGTCCACGATCGTTCAGCGGGGCATGTGGGAGGATATATGGGTATCATCGATCTGGATCCAGTCTAGTGTATTAGCGCCGGCTGTAGTATCTCCGAGAAGTTCACTGTCGTCGGTCAGCTGGGGAGCAGTATTTTCCGCGCATCGATATGTAGGATAGAGTCGTCGTCTGGACGGGCTCGTCGACATTCGACGTAAACAGGGATTATGTTAGTCTGACGGTCATACCACGTAGGGTCGATCTGAGAGGTCCGTTCGCCCAGGTGACCGCGTGATTCATGCACCGTTGTCCAGGCCCCGCGCAGTCGTCTCAGAGAGCAGGAAGCGTCCACCGACGAACTGTCAATCGCAGACAACTTCGCCAGTTCGCACCAGGTATGGGTGCGATGTTTTCATCAGCTTCTGATCATCATGATGTAGTGGCGGTAATTCGTATTGTATCGCTACTCGGCTTCTTGCGCCTGGGCCTTCGCAGACAGCAGGGCGCGTACGGATGGCGGAGTTCACACCGGACGCAGGGTTGACGAAGGCCACCATGGAGGCATCTCCAATGATTTTCACTTCATAGCCTATGCAGGCCTGCATGAGACAGCGGATCGTGTGGGTTGACATGGTACGCTTCACGCCTCTCATATCGGCGTTGCGGAGCGCACATCGGTGAATACACTCGTCACATCACCCAGCTTTGTATCGGGGGCCACGACGCGGGCAGATTCGGCGTGAACGCAGGCATCAGCAGCTGTTTTGCGAGGTCCCTCTTAAGCTGAATGTGTTTGACACGGTGACGAAGGGGTCAACACACGTAGGTCCGTTTCGAGTCCTTCGAGACAAGGCCCCCGGGTGCTGCGATGCGGAGTATCTGCTCGTCTGCTGTCTATCCTCATCACCTCCGTGCACCTGAGGGTTCCTTGCAGAAGCTCGGTATACAGGGATCCAAATTGCTGCGCAGTGGCTTGGTGTCGAGCATGTCGCTAGGCCTGCCATGCCTCCCGGCGGGTGCTTCCTTACTCATGCGCCGGGTTGACCTTTTCGCTGTCGTCCGCAGCTTCGGGCTTGTCGTGGCCGAGAGTGCACTGCTGGTCGCCGCTGGCTCATTGTGGTGGGAGTATCTAGTGCAGCGGGTGCACTGGCTCAAACCATCAGCGCGAGGATCCGATGTTACACACACAACTGGGGGGGGGGGGGGCGTCCATCTCCATGCCCGATCGGGATGAGACTTTGCCGGTATAAGGAAGAGAAACCGGTTGTGCGCGTGAAACAGGTATCCTCATGCCTGATTGCCCGGAGAGTTGCTTCGAGGTCGATGTAGGGACGAGAACATACCTGTCGGGAAATGAGGACGGCACTTCCGCGTATCGGGTACTATCAAAAGGAGGGCGTCGCCTCCGTACTAGATATTCATAATACGGATATCGCGTCCATGCCTAGGAAGCTATCGTAAGAGAGGGGCGTCACATTCACGTCCCTGGTGGTCTCAATAGGACTTCACGTCCGCACCTCGGGCGCTCATATTGCAAAGGATGGACGTCACCTTCGTGTCGTGGGCGCGGTCACAAAAAGGATGGCTTCACCTCCGCGTTCCCGGACGGAGGTCGCCTCCTTGTCTCGGCATCAGAGCAGAAGGAGTCGTCACCGATGGAGGTCACGCATGTCTGGTGCGTGGTTACGATGTATCTGTGCAACTGCGATACCTAGGCTGCTATTCCTCAGGGTCGAAGATCATGCACAAGGATGCGTCGATAGTTGCTTTAGGGAGCTGATCTGGCCGTGGACAGCTTCCGGTCCTGGGCTGCACACGAGGTAGGTGTTGAGGGTCTCCGTGATTTGAGATCCCTTTGTTTGTTGATACGCGGCCTGCTCGACGGGTGTGGTTCCTCACGGTATTCTGGTGTCGAGGGGCGTTGCGTTGTGTGCCAGCTCCACATCTGTCGCCTCTGACGCGGGGCAGCAAACCCACCTACTTCAGATCGTCAGCATCCGCAGCGCGCTATGCGCTGCGCCATACGTCGAGGAATGAGCCTCATTGGACCGATCGCTGTCTTTCTCGCCTCGTCTTGTGTGTCGAGCAGGAACGTTTGATCAGACTACCGTTATCCGTCATCGGCGTACTCCAAGGCGCATCCCAGCAGCTTGATATGCGGCATCACGAATCTTCTGCCAGTACCAACTCCCCGTCCTTCTTCAGGTGTGAGGGTGCACATTCAAGTGCGTCGGAGTGAACCTCACGCTCAGCTGGGCATCGAGGCGAGCATCGCCACCCTGTCTCTTCGACGGCCCTGCCGTCCCAGAGAATCGCCTCTCGTTGGATCTCCGCAGCCTGCGCGCGGTGCTCTGCACGTCCATACGTTGCGGGTATCTTTCGTGGCGGAGACGCTTCGTGCAACTTCCCTGTGAGGCCTGGGGTTGTTCGACATCCTCGTTCGCCTGGCCGCGAAGGGTTTCTATCTCGGGGTTTACGGTCCTCGTCTAAGGGGTCAGATACAACGGGAGGTTACTGACGCCATGACAGGTCACGCGCCACCGCAGAGCGGCCTTGTGCGAACCCTGGGGTCGGCGTGGATGGGGGCACAGTTGAGCATCCGGCCGCAGCCGAGGGACCACAAAGGGAGGGGGCAATCCCTGCGGATGAAGACGTCGTGAGAGGTCGGCGCCACCGCGGATGGCCACGCATCTGCGAGATCGGCGGATAAGCGGCGATCGAGAGGGGGTCGAAGGCGTTCTCCTGTAGGGATGAGTTTTCCTCCCTACATGTCAGCACCTCAGCGTCTTTGGGGTTGCGAGGCGTCTGTTGCGTTTGACCTGTCATTCCTTAGTACACGCATGATGTGGCATCCCGTATCCCTTGCGGCGTTCAATCACCATATCGGAGGTGCATCGGCGGGAGTCGTAGATGCCTTTGGCAGCAATTGAAGTGTCGTTAAGAGCAGAGAGGTCGCTGCCGGGAACAGCGCGCCGGTGATGCCCGGATTTACCCTGGCATGATGATTCCTTTTCGGTCCCCAGAGATGCAGCCACGGGAGGGACACGGCGTGGATCTTCGTCAAGCGGCGCAGACTTCACTGAGCGCCTGCCCGTGATCGCTACTGTCTCAACCCGGGGATAGTCTAGGTCAGCACGTGTCTGAAGCCACAGGCTCATGACGTCTTGGCACAGCCCTATTACTGGTCAGCTGATGGGCGTTTGTGACGAGAGCTTGCTAAAGGCTCCTATCTCACTTGCAGGGTGTGACGGGCATACTGACCGAGCCGATCGGGGGAAAGATTCATCCATGTGACAGGCTGAGAGGGCGCGGTGGTTCGGGTTTCTATACGTGGGTGTCGAAGAGACATCAGCGGTACTGCTAGGAACATCAGAGGTAGTGGGGGAGTCGAAGTGGAGTTGTAGGGGGCGCAGCAGGGGGTATCCAGGGAGTAGGCTAGCCGTATCGGATGATGAGCTTGAGGTGTGATTCCCCAGACGCCTCCAGCAGGTGGCGGAGGGGTTGGGTAGGTCGCTCTGCGACACAGCACCTGCCATCGACAGCGAGATCGGCGTAGCTCTCCAGGGTGTACATGTCAGGCATACTCATGTGGGCCGGGGTAAGGCGTGTTGAGTGGACGCAGCCGGTAGCGACAGGTGGACCCGCGGGTACGGATGCTGTGAGTGGAGAGCCGGACGCGTCCTTCGCTGTGTGCCTGCCATGGCTCCATTCGACGTCGGGGCCAATAACACACCTGCCTGGCTGCTCTGTCAGATAGCCGACTGCGCTGGCATCTCCATACCCCGGGCGTCCGAGTACAATGAGGGTATCTTCTCTCTGACCTGTCGTGTATACCAAGAGGGGAGCGCGTCTGAACCGGTTTACGGGCACGCATACGCCAGGTAGGCGGTACCCCTGGGTATCCGACGATTGTGACAGGTGGTAACATTTGCTAACAGCTTCTCACCTGAAGACTCGGGGCACAGCCGTTGTTTATGGCTCTTGCTCAGGAGACTCCAGATCGCGTACATCCGTACGGAGGTGTGTACTCGGTGTCCCATTATGATAGCACTCAATGATCTGTCCATGTCAGGCGTACTTGGGACATAGGCGGGGGCGGGCGCGGCCTCATCGTCCCCTTGGCGCGTGCACGACCGGGGGGGGGGGGGGGGGGTTTCCTTTATACTCCTGCGTGGTGAGCCCCCGAGAGCCGTGCGGTCACCCACACTGCCTGAGGGTTGCCATCTACATCTGCCGACCACATGGGCACGAGGCGATGACACTTCCTGCCTCCAATGCTGCCATGAAAGGGTCTCCCGTCTTCGAATGTTGGACGCCTACATGCAAAGGAAAGTGTCATCTCCGAATACCGAGTAGTCACACACAGGAGAGTGTCTCCTCCAGACGCTGAGCGTTCCCATACCCAAGGAGGGCGTTGCTGACGAATGCCGAGCGTTCCCACATGAAGGAGGGGGTGACCCCTCCAGTCGTCGAGCGTTCACATACCAAAGGGGGCCTCTGAACGCCGAGCGGGCTCTTCAAATCCAACTCCTTGTCGCGGAGATCCGTATTCGAGGGAAGGCACCACTTCCTTGTGTCGGGAACAGGATATGTGAGGGCGTCTCCTCATTGCCTCGGGCATTTGCGCGTCAGGAGGGCGTCACCTCCGTGCCTCGGGAATTATGAGGTGTGAGGCCGTGCCGGGGCCAGTTGCTCCTGTTGACTAGCAGAGCCGGGCGCCTGTTATGGGGCCGGTTGCTCATTACATGCTGACCAGCAGAGCCGAGCGCCTGTTAAGGGGCCGGTCGCTCACTACACGGTCGTTAGTAGAGCCGGGCGCCAGCGAAGGGGACGGTTGCTCATCACACGCTGACCAGCAGAGCTGAGCGCCAGTTAAGGGGTCGGTTGCTCGCGACACGGTCATTGGCAGAGCCGAGCGCCGGTTAAGGGGTCGGTTGCTCATCTCACGCTGACCAGCAGAGCCGAGCGCCAGTTAAGGGGTCGGTTGCTCACTACACGGTCGTTGGCAGAGCCGAGCGCCAGTTAAGGGGTCGGTTGCTCATCTCTCGCTGACCAGCAGAGCCGAGCGCCGGTTAAGGGGTCGGTTGCTCACTACACGGTCATTGGCAGAGCCGAGCGCCAGTTAAGGGGTCGGTTGCTCGCTACACGGTCGTTGGCAGAGCCGAGCGCCAGTTAAGGGGTCGGTTGCTCATCTCTCGCTGACCAGCAGAGCCGAGCGCCGGTTAAGGGGTCGGTTGCTCACTACACGGTCGTTGGCAGAGCCGAGCGCCAGTTAAGGGGGTCGGTTGCTCATCTCACGCTGACCAGCAGAGCCGAGCGCCAGTTAAGGGGTCGGTTGCTCGCTACAAGGTCGTTGGCAGAGCCGAGCGCCAGTTAAGGGGTCGGTTGCTCATCTCTCGCTGACCAGCAGAGCCGAGCGCCGGTTAAGGGGTCGGTTGCTCACTACACGGTCATTGGCAGAGCCGAGCGCCAGTTAAGGGGGTCGGTTGCTCGCTACAAGGTCGTTGGCAGAGCCGAGCGCCAGTTAAGGGGGTCGGTTGCTCATCTCACGCTGACCAGCAGAGCCGAGCGCCGGTTAAGGGGTCGGTTGCTCACTACACGGTCATTGGCAGAGCCGAGCGCCAGTTAAGGGGTCGGTTGCTCGCTACAAGGTCGTTGGCAGAGCCGAGCGCCAGTTAAGGGGTCGGTTGCTCATCTCTCGCTGACCAGCAGAGCCGAGCGCCGGTTAAGGGGTCGGTTGCTCACTACACGGTCATTGGCAGAGCCGAGCGCCAGTTAAGGGGTCGGTTGCTCATCTCACGTTGACCAGCAGAGCCGGGCGCCTGTTTATGGGGCCGGTTGCACACTACACGGTCATTGGCAGAGCCGGGCGCCTGTTTATGGGGCCGGTTGCTCATCACACAGTCATTAGCGTTAACGTGCGCCACAGTGGGCGCGATGTGCATCCGAATTCAACTTATACCATCTGTACCTAGGGAGGAGTCGACCGTGCTTTAGGTATCACAAGAAAGGGGGGTAGTTGGGGGGTAACGAGAACGTGGCTAGCCTCCAAAACCGTCCATGGAGAAAAACTATTTGGTTCTGTACCGAGGTACGTTGATCGAACCAAATGCGGGTTCTCCAACCCGGTCGTGGAGGTTGACTAGCCGATAATAAAAGAACCTTCAATTCCGGCTTTCCCTCAAAATGTGGGTGCCTGCATTGAAAGTTACCTTTTTTATGGGGGATTTTGACCTAATCCACCTCGCCTCCGGGCGAGGGTGGTCGAAGGTGGGCGAGTGTGGGCGAGTGTGGGCGAGTGTGGGCGAATGTGGGCGAACGTGGGCGAAAGTGCAAGAGTGCGGAAGAGGGTGGGCGAGGGTGGTCGAGTGTGGGCGAGTGTGGGCGAATGTGGGCGAGTGGTGGTCGAGTGTGGGCGAATGTGGGCGAGTGTGGGCGAATGTGGGCGAATGCATGTGTGGGCGAGTGTGGGCGAATGTGGGCGAGTGTGGGCGAGTGTGGGCGAATGTGGGCGAGTGGTGGTCGAGTGTGGGCGAGTGTGGGCGAATGTGGGCGAATGTGGGCGAGTGTGGGCGAATGTGGGCGAATGCATGTGGGCGAGTGTGGGCGAGTGTGGGCGAGTTGTGGGCGAGTGTGGCCGAGTGTGGGCGAGTGTGGGCGAACGTGGGCGAGTGTGGGCGAGTTGTGGGCGAGTGTGGGCGAGTGTGGCCGAGTGGTGGGCGACCCTGGGCGAATTAGTGGAGGCGAGGCGGATTAGGTCAGATTTGCCCCATAAACCCCCCCTATTTTCCCGCATAAAAGGGCCTCCCCATAATGGGGGGACAAGTATGCCTATGGAGCCCCCAGCAGGGGACGGGTGGAAGCAGCAGGTTACGGTGTGGAAGGGTGGGTCGAGAGGGGGGGGCGGGGGGGGGGGGGAGGGGAGGGGAGGGGAGGGGAGGGGAGGGGAGGGGAGGGGAGGGGAGGGGAGGGGAGGGGAGGGGAGGGGAGGGGAGGGGAGGGGAGGGGAGGGGAGGGGAGGGGAGGGGAGGGGAGGGGAGGGGAGGGGAGGGGAGGGGAGGGGAGGGGAGGGGAGGGGAGGGGAGGGGAGGGGAGGGGAGGGGAGGGGAGGGTGGGTTACGACAGCGGGTGGGTTAGAGTAAAAACATTACAGGGGGGGGTCAAATAAACGTACTTAGTACTACTATTCGGCGAACGCGCGGGCCTAAATCGACCTCGCCAGAAAATTAATACCGTATACGTAAATATTTTGGAACGTAAATATTATGGAACGTAAATATTATGGAACGTAAATATTTTGGAACGCTGGTGGGTTGGCGTTCCAGATTTTTTTCGTTCCATAATATTTACAGGGCTTTCTGCGACTCGGGGACTTGGACCAGGTGATCGGACGGCATACAGAGTCCCTGACGGGACCTACTCGTGCACTTTTCGCGCGATTCCTGACGCAAGCCGTCCTCACCACCGAGTCCCCAACTGGCCCTGTAAATATTATGGAACGTAAATATTATGGAACGGACCGGGCAAAAATGGGCCCGTTCCATAATATTTACGTTCCATAATATTTACGTATACGGTAAATAGTTTGCGAGCGAATAGACGTACTTAGTACGTCTATTCAACTTTTCCTAAAAACGCTGTTTGCAGGGGCTCTGCGGGGCTGTTTGGTCCACCAGGGGCGCGCTGGTCACTGCTGTCGTCCGTCTCTCACTTCTTCTGCCTTCCGGTCGAGTATCCGCTCTGTTCTCGTCCTACCACTCGCCCCTCATTTGGTTTCGTACCGTTTTGATTTGTATTGCCCCCCCCCCCCTCTGGTGCCCCCCCTGGTTGACATTCTTGTTGAGTTAGTGAAAGCATACACAGTTCATCAGAGCTGTCAGCTTCACTGTCGGTGGTTGGTTGGTGCGTTGATGCTTAAAAAAAAGATGTGAAAAAGACAAGCCACAACCAGCACGCCCCAACTTACTTCTTCTTCAAGTTCTTGGGCTTGTTGGGGCAAGTCTGCATGTTGTGCCCAGGCTTCCTACACCCTTTGCAGAGCCTGCGGTGTTTGTTGGGAGTCTGGGTGGTCGGGGACGCTGCGCGCTTCTTTTGGGAGGACTGGGAGGACTGGGAAGGCTGTGTCTGTGTGAGAGAGTTCACACGAACCGGCTTCGCCCATGCCAAGATGCTTGACTGTTGGGTTGGCTGAGACACAACTTTCTTTTGGGTGGACTGCTTCTCTGTGCTCTCTTTTGCCTTCCCGTCCAACCCAGGTTCAAGGTCCGCACCACCAGCCTCAGGGGATGTTTCTGTGCTTGGTGCGAAGGTGAGGTCCGGACAAAGGGAGCTCTTCACGAACCCGTCCTCCTCACCCGACACCTTCAGCACGTACCCCATATCCCGCAAGCGCTCGGCTACCACCTCCCCCCTCACACTTTCCACCGACTTTCCCCAAACAGCTCCAACAGAGGTGCACATGGCCTCGCGGTACCACCTCTCTGTGAAGCGACAATCCTGGCGAAAACCTTCGGCTGTTGATTTCTTCATCTCGAGACGGGCTTTGTCCTTGAGCCCTTCCAGGTGAGTGTGGAAGGCAGCCTTGAATGGTGCAAATGCATGCACATCAAGGTACTGCACTGTTCCTGTCAACCCACCTGGAATGACCGCTGACTTCGCCCCCGTCTTCCTGTGCAAGTACGCAACATTTTTTGGTGCAATGTGTGTTGTCGCCGAGTCATAAATGACAAGCACGTTTTTGTTTTTGCAAATGGGGGCCAAGACGCTGTCAATCCACCACCGCCACTCGGCTTCTTTGACCCAGCCGGTTTTCTGGAAAGTACAGTTAACCCCCGAGTCTTTGTGAATCTGATGCTCCTCCTTCTTTATCCTCTCGCCCGCACCTTTAAAAACGATCGACTGCTTTGTCGCAAGAATGGTCCTGTCTTTCACACTGAACGTGACAGCACCAATCAACGTGGCAAATCTATTTTTGCCAGCATCGGTATCGACCATGATGTTGGTGTCAGTGGTGTAGCACAACAGTTTGTCCCTGCGGGTAGAGCTCTTGTACAAGGCAGACTCATCCACATTCACAACCAGGTCAAAAGTACCAAAGGGGTTGTGCAGCAGCTCGGACCCGATGGAGAGGCGTCTGATGGTGGACCAGAAGCTGTGCAACTGGACCCGGGCTTTTTCAAGAGAAAGCTTGGCAATGCGCGAAGTACGAAATTGAAACTTGTTTCTCCTGGCCCAACCGTCAATCCACTCCACCGAAGCCTGGAAGCCTTTCGGGAAGGGAACAAAGGACATGGCAAGCTCCTTGATTTTGCGGCGCGTCGTTGGCAAGTCGTTCTTCCGCCGTTCTCCCACTTCTTTAAGCACGTGGGCCTCCACCTCAGGAAAGAAACACGACCTCCCCCCCCCCGCCTTTCTTTTGGCATGTGTTTTTCCATCATTTGCTGGGAGGCTCTTCATCGCCTTATCCTTGGGAAAGTCTCTCTTCCAACGAGTTGCCGTTGTCGAACACTGGTCCCGGTTCACTTGGATAGGAGGGTTACCAGGAGGAGTAGGAGGAGCAAAAAGGTAAGCACGCATGGTCTCCATCACCGGGAGCCCAGCCCACAACAAGGAGGCTACAGCCTGCTTGTAGTGGGACGTGTAGCAGGCCCGGCGGGTTGTATCCCCAACCTTTGAAGGGGCCCTGCAGTGCTTAATTTCCCCCCCCAAAAACTCCTTTAGGTTTTCAACCGAGAGCACAATATCCGGGGAAGGGGTCTCCCCCTTCGTTGCACTCTCGGTATCCCCACCCGTGTTCCCTTCCCCACCCGTGTTCCCTTCCTCCCTTCCCTCCCCACTGTCCCCACTCCCGTCATCAGAGCCGTTCTTTTCGAGTTCTTCGAGAACAGAGACGTTTTCGATGTCGTCGTCGTCGTCGTCGTCGCAGGTGCTCTCAGAGCTGCCATTCGATCCAGCGCCGCCCTCTGAGTCAGCGTCATCGTTCTCTGAGGTAGTGTCGTCGTTCGGTCCAGCGTCGTCGTTGCTCGCAGAAACCACAATCGCGCACGCGGTCTCCGCAGCCAACAGCTCCCGAAGATCACGGAGCACAGATTTGAGATCGTCTTTGGAGGGTGCCTGGCGTTCTTGGACCTCCCGCTCGATATCAGCAGCTGAAGACAGCTGATGAATCCGTGTGGGGAAAAAGTGTGTTGCATGCCGGACGGCCTGAATCCCACACGACCACGCGTCCTTCTGCATCCCACTCAACACCACACGGACAGTGCTGAACTTCTGCTCGAGGCTCTTGGCGAGTGGAGAACCGTGAATGATCGCGTGGTCGTCAATCACGATACACTCATCCTCCCGGAAAGCACAAAAGACCCAGTGGAGGCCTGTGTTGTTGTGTGTGTTCACCACACAACCCTGCCACTCCGATTTTGTCTCCCAGAACGCCACACCCTGGGGACTAGCTGGATAGCGCTTCATCCCTTTTGTGATGCTCTCGAACTGGCAGTACTCAAAAAAACGAGTACCGTCCGGGTTTTTCACCGGATCATACCGGGGGTTGGCGACACGGGACACTGCTTCTACACCAGCGGGCTGCAGGTAGTGAACCAGCAGGTTCCCCACGTCGCTCGTCGTCAGCCAGTACCCCACCTTGACATTCTTTGAGGAATGCCCTTTTAAAAACTCGGCCCTTTTGGGGCCGCCTCCGTGCGCTTCCGTCGGCTGTGCCTCACACCCACCCCGAAGGACTGGAATGGGTTTGGCTTGTGTCTTCGGCGCGGAGCAGTCGGTTGAAGGTTTGGCTTGTGTCTTCAGCGTGGAGCAGTCGATTGAAGGTTCGGCTTGTGTCTTCGGCGCGGAGCAGTCGGTTGAAGGTTCGGCTTGTGTCTTCGGCGCGGAGCAGTCGGTTGAAGGTTCGGCTTGCGTCTTCGGCGTGGAGCAGTCGGTTGAAGGTTCGGCTTGTGTCTTCGGCGCGGACCGGTTGGTTGAAGGTTTGGCTTGTGTCTTCGGCCATGAAAAAATCGGGCCATTGCAGCGTGCCCTGGCCCGGGCCAGTTGGTTGAAGGAAGGCCGGGGAGCGCATGGCGGTGGCCCATCCTCGAATATCTTGAACAGGAGGCATTCCATCAGCAGGAGGCACATGAAAGCATCGGACGTCATCATTATGTCGGACACCAGCCGAAGCTATTGGCTCTGTTGGTGGATGGTGAAATCTGGGCAGTTGGATTGCGGGTTTGCGGGCGTGTGTTGATCAGTGCTGCACAACAGGAGAGAATGTCAAACAACGTCAGGGAAGGGGGCTGCGGGGGGTGGGGGGTGGGCTCAGCTGGTCCTCGAAGGCTACATCTATGGTGAGGTGTGTCTGGGGCCATCCGTCCACATCTTCTCGTTGGTGGTAGGGACTGCGGACGCCGTAGATGAGGAGTCGTTTAATGCGCGCCGCTCTTCAGCAGTGATTTTGACGCCTCTGGACCCCAGGAGTTTGCGGGTTTCCGGGTTTGCGGTCTTCAGCAGTGGTTCTGATGCCTCTGGACCGCAGGAGTTTGCGGGTTCGCTGGTTTCCCGTCCGTATGTGTCTGAGGGGGGATGCCCCGATTCCCTTCGTCACGACATATCTTTGAGCGTAGGTCACTTCCCCCCTCTACGGACCCCGTGCACCCTGGTTCCCCTAAGTGGCACCAATAGACCCCGTTGTCCCCATTCCTTGCCCCAAAGTTTGCAGATTTGTGTGTCTCCAAAAAGAAAATCTCAAAAAAAACGGAAAATTTTCCCAAAAAAAAGGGTGAAAAGTAAGTACTACTATTCAACGGCCCAACGTGCCCCAGAGCCCCAAAAAAATAAGTACTACTATTCGGCAGGCGTGTATCTATTTCACGGAATGAAAATAGGAATTTGGGGAAAAATATTTTTTTGCACTATTTTTTTTGCAATTTTTTCCTTTGGATTTTATTGTGACCCTACTTGGTATTGGTCGAAAATTTTATGTTCCCGGTCTTGGATGTGCTCAAACATTCAAAAGAACACATTTTCCGGGTGCAAAAAAAATTTGCACCCGGGGGTGGGCAGGCGTGTATCTATTTCACGGAATGAAAATAGGAATTTTGGTGCCCCTGACGACCCCATATTGCGTAGTTTGTGCGTAGTGAAAAGGGGGGGGGGGGGGTCTCATTTTTTGATTTACTCAGCCATTCTCTGTCTCTATGCCGGGACCCCAAACTCAAGGAGTTCTTGCTGTTCCGGGGTCAGTGAGGGTGCAGGCGCTTCAGGTGCTGCAGGTGCTGCAGGTGCTGCAGGTTCTTCAGGTGCTGCAGCGCTGGCAGCCTTCGGTGCGGGTTTCGACGCAGTCTTTGCAGGTCTCTTTGGGGGTGCCCTTTGGCGCGGTGCCTGCTTCAGCTCGTCGGGTGGAAGCATCAACGCATCATTAAGCGGTGCCTGCTTCAGCTCCTCCGGGTGGAAGCGTCAACGCATCATTAAGGAAGAAGGAAGCACAGTTGCTACGCTTTTTTGCAGCTGCAGGAAACGACACCATACCCAACAACAATCCCCAGACCGTCGAGGGAGAGTGGGCGCCTGGATCCCGTGACACAGATCTCTAGTGCCGTTGTGATCCCCTCGGATAACGTCTCCTGGACGTTGTCAGCGGTGGTTGCCTGTGTGGCGGTGACCTCCGTATACCCCGCGGGATCCAGTGCCAGTAGCGCCTTCTTCAGCTTTTCGTCGACCCCTCGGCCGACGCTCTCCTTGATGTCAAGGGCCACCTTCAGGGTGGCACCTCGCAGCGCCCTGAAGGCTGTGATCGTATCATCATTCACAATCTCGAGGGTGTTCTACGCGGCTCCTGGAACTCACTTCCTTCTCAGGTGTTTCTGGGCATGGGGCAACCTTGCCCAGGTGTTTCTGGAGTCCCGCCCCACATGTCGTGCGTTCTTTCGTACGGTGTATAGTGAGTTCTGGCAATAATTTTTTGCTCGGTCAGCGCAGTGCCTCCAGTCCTGTCTCAGTAGCCACACAGAAAGGGGGACCAAAAAAAACTGGGGGGGGACCAAAAAGCGAGACCCCCCCCCCCCCAGATTGCGTAGTTTGTGCGTAGTGAAAAAGGGGTAAATCAGGGGCACCAAATTTGGGGAAAAAATATTTTTTTGCACTATTTTTTTTGCACTTTTTTCCTTTGGATTTCATTGTGACCCTACTTGGTATTGGCAGAATTTTTTTATGTTCCCGGTCTTGGATGTGCTCAAACATTCAAAAGAACACATTTTCCGTGGCCAAAAAATTTTTTGCACCCGGAGGTGGGGATGGGGGTGGTGGTCACTACTTTTTTGCACCATTTTCCTTTGGGTTTTATTGTGACCCTACTTGGCATTGGCAGAATTCTTTTATGTTCCCGGTCTTGGATGTGCTCAAACAGTCAAAAGAACACATTTTCCGGGTGCAAAAAAATGTTGCACCTGGGGGGTGGAGAGGGGGGTCGGAGGGCGGTGGTGTGAGGCTTGCTCTCGAGCTCAAACCAACAGATGTTCACTACCGTGGCCTCCGGCGGCTGGGGGGCTCCGCCCCCCAGACCCCCCTGTGGCGTGTCTTTGCGCGACAATTTATCGTCCCCCCATGCGACATGTGCTATCTGTCAGTTGTGTTGTACTTGAGCGTATGCGACTATGGAGCCAGGCCAACAGACGTTCGCTACCGTGGCCTCCGGCGGCTGGGGGGCTCCGCCCCCCACACCCCCCTGTGGCATGTGCCTGGTCTTGGAGCCAAGCCCTTGCGCGTACGGGGCTGCGGCATGTCGGTTCCAGCACCCTCGCGGGAGGCTGGGCCCGAGCACTGATCTCTAAGAGACGAACCACCTTGCGAATGCGATCGGGTTTGCGGGCTTGCGGCCATGACATCTCGAAAGGGTCGTCGTGGGCCCGTGATCATGTTTCGGGTTCGACTTGGTGGGCATCCGTGGCGATTCGCGGAACCACGTGTATGTGTGCGAGGAAGCAAAGAGATAACACACCAGGAGCCACGCAGCACCAGGTCGACCTGGATCTGATCGAGCTCAGGGGGAAGGAAGCACAGTCACCAAAGTGATATCACCACCGGCCTCAACCACCAAACTGCAACCGCAGAAGTTCCGCTATTCTCACAAGGGAAGGCGCCCTGGGATGTAGCAGTGATTTGTGTGCAGCGCCATCAAGTGACACTGACCGCCTTGAACAGAGAGGTAGTGTACAGATGGCGATCAGTGAGAGGGCGTGCTGTGTCCTTCCACTTCCCCATCTACCTCCATTCGTTCACCGTTGTTGATAGCGATTTTTTCGCCATTTTTTCGAATCGTATGCATCGGTCAGGCCGAGTGAATCAAAATAGCGCAAAAATCACACCAAAATCTGTGTCTGAGGCACAGAAATCGTGCAAAAAATCACCCAAAAAAAGTGCAAAAAAACCAAAATAGGATTTCGAAAATCGGCCAAAATACCCCCAAAATAGAGCCACACCTGGCCTGTGTTTGGAGCCCAGATGGCCAGCCAAAATATGGCATCCAAATCGCAGGCGGGTCCCGTCTTTTGTTGTGTGCCTTATGTGGCTTGTATGCTGTTTGTTGGCAGCCATCCTTATTAGCATAACCTGCTCCCATCCTACCACCCACGGTCTTCACGCTTGCCCCTTCACAGCTCCGGCTCCGGGTCCGCACCCTCATGCTCACCCGCACCCGCATGCGCACCCGCACGCACACCCGCCGCACCACCGCCCGTAAGTGGGGTGCAGAACGCGATGACTACCTACCTCGACAGTTGAGTCACATTGATGTTATTGATTTATCCTTTCTCTTTTCAACCCCGCTCAGCGCAATACCCATGCAGGGTCACAATCCTTCGGACACCAAGACACACTGCTGCAGCCGAGCCATCCGTTGATGGGTCGTCCTGCAGCGGGATTTTGATTGCCGAAAACACACACAGAACGTCCAAGGCATGGCCAGGTGTCTTTTTTTAGCTGCATATCGATCACAAGCAAGTTGATCACGCATGTGAGTGCATGGTTACCCTTGCTCGAGGTTGGCACTGAATACCACCACGGCGACAGAGCCATTGCCGCTGTCTTCTCTCAATCGATGCTCGTTTTCTTTGTTTCCTTCCTGCGCCTGAAGAAGCGTCTTAGGCCCTGACGGCGGCAGGACGATCGGATTTCCCAACTTTTTTTGAGGCACTCATCAGGCTTATACCTTGGTATCTTCTGCCTGATTCAAAGCATCTGCGGGGCACCTGCCCCTCAACGAACCGCACACCACAGGGCTGGAGAGGCCCAACGGGTGTCACATGTGTTCAACACAGCTGTTGATCTTAGCTTCTAGTTGAATTTTATCTTGTCTATCGATTTTTGTTTCACCCGCGTGTTCACTCCTGCCCGTAGAAAATGTGAAGCGAAAGTGTGCAGAGCGCGCACAGAACAACAGCACGGCTTGGTGGAGCGCAACTCGAAGGGTGCAGCAGCAACATGTCGATCGAGCCACCCCCTCTCCCGCTTGTACACCCCCCTGCAGATTCACCTAGTTTGCCGGACGTACTTTTTCCCCTTGGCAAAGCCTACCGCTGGTGTCCGGCGGGTTGGGTACCTGTTGGGACCCCGACTAGTCGGTAGTCTGGCCCCCCGACTACGGCGTCTGCCAGGGTCCGTTGTGTTCTAGTCCATCACTTCTGCCACGGTCCGTTGTGATTCGCACATTGGTCACCTGACCGCCCCATGTATTCAATGGCACATCACCCATCCCCCTGCAGGTCAATCGCCGCAAGCTCTTTGTATCGCTCTCTCTCCCGCTCTCTCAGCCACACAGTCTACAATGGGCCCGAAGTGGAACCACCACCATCACCACCACCACCACCACCACCACCCGCCTGCACCGGTGGTGGTCGTTCGCCCCGCTGTGACGCCTGTTGCGGTGGCTGTGCCTGTTGCGGCACCAGCGCCCGTTGCTGTTGCTGCTCCGGCCCCTGTGGCCGTGGCGGTTGCACCTCCTGCTGCCGCACCGTCTGTGACGATCAATGTGGGGCTCGGTGGCCGTATGTCATTTCAGTTTGTGCCTATTATTTGGTGACTACCGGCGGGGGATGGGGCTTAATTGTATCCACAAATCGTGTCAAACTGCACGATGCGGGAACCATCTCAGCAAGTCAGACAAAATGTAGATCATATCCCAGCGGTTCTTTGCAATGCTTTATGGCACCTATCATGCAAAACCCTACCGTCTCCGGAACCACAAAAACCTACCGCTGAAGGGGGGCAAATATTCCAAGCACAGACAGTGTTCCTTTCATGTTACCCATTAACATATCCGCCGCGATACACCATTGCCTGCCTTATACACTAGGAACTCGTCTCCCCCGCCCCCCCCTTCCAACCCTTCCCTCCCCCTTCCACAGGTCCGCATCACCATCACCACCACCACCACCACCACCCGCCGCACCACCGCCCGCGCTGGTGAACAACTGACGTGAGTGTTGCAGGCAGAACCGCTGTTCTGCCGAGCATACCAGCACGTGTTGTCTGAGGCGCATCCCTTTTCGGGCAAACCGGCCAGTGGTAGGAATGGAGGAATCGATGATGGCAACCAGCGTGATGTGAGAGGCGATCGTTACCCAATAGTCGACCAAACCTTTCAAGAGGTGAAAAAAAACAATGCGGGGGGGAAAATCTACCCTGTTCCCCCCATCCCCCTTCCCTCCCCCTCCCCTACTCTCAATTGCCTCCGGATTGCAGTGGAGAACATGAAGAGCAATGTGATGATCTGCACTACGACAAAACGATCCCCGTGTGGGCATGGCAGGGGAGGGGGGGGGGGACGGGCAGTGTGAAACTGCCCGGAGAATCTACGAAACAACCCATTCAACGAACAATGTGGTATTCTCTTTGGTTCTGTCAGGCTCTGGGGGCTGATCTGACTGGCTTCTCGCATGGCATGTTGCGCTTAGACTTTCACTGCGGTTCCACCGGTTCCCGCCTCGCGCCTGCACCATGCGTCTGTGTGTCTGAGATCAGCCAGCCAGAGCCGACTTTCCAAATACGCCACAACAAAGCTCGCTAGAAGATGGCTGGGATGGGGGGCTCCATGTGTGCCCTTCTGCAACATCTCCTCTAGCGCAGCCTTCTGCTTCAACTCATCCCTGTTTCGCCGGCGACGGGGGCCACCGAGCCCCGTGAGCCGCTGGGTGCACTGACGCGAAGGGCGGGCAGTGTCACCGTCACCCCCCCCTCTCACTTTACCTTTGCCAGTTTTTTGTTTTATTTTGTTCCATCGGTATCTCGTTGATGCTGTGCCGGTTCTTTTTTTTTTGTGGCCCTTTCCCACTCAATTTTTTTTTGCTGCCGGATATCTTTGTCTGCGGGGGTCATCATTGTCAGAGTTGTTGTCCCTCAAAAAAAAACCTGGACATCGCCCAAAAAAATCGTTCAAAATATTTCCAAACGAAATCAATGCACACAATCCAAACCGCAACGCAATGCGCCGAGCGCGTCATCGATGCGATACACCCTGAGTTGGTCAGCACGCCCAGGCTTGTATTATGATTCCATCAGCAAATGCAAATGCCATCATCCGCTCACAAACACACACAGACGGGTGAAGGAAGGAAGTGACACGCAATGTGATCTCCGCAGTTGTTCTATTTTCTATTTTCTTACATCCCGCTCCCCCTGCTTCGGTGCATGTCTTGTTTCCGATAACAAGTGTGCACACCGGGCCTTTGGGGGTGCGTGGTTTCTATCTCTCTCTCTCTCTTTGTCCGGCAGCCTACCCCCCGCCCCCCACACACTTTTGTTTCAGCTCTGGCCGCATGTCGCATGTGCCCCCCGGCCCCTTTGACCCTTGCTCTTTGCAACTTCCTGAACTTCACGGGGTGTTTGTCCGCTTTTCCCCCCTGCCTGAATAAGTGATGGCAGCCAAGAAATACTGTCTGCATACCGAGCCTGATATGGTGTCCTCGGCAGCCGTTTTGGTTGTGGGGAGTTCCCTCAGGATGCGGCAGCATTGCAGGCAGTGGGTGGGCAAAGGCTGCATCAGTCGTGCCGCCAAAAAAATGGTCAGGCGGTTGTCCGCCGATACCGACTCTGGGGGAGCACTGATGGAAACGTGGTGGAATCGACCAACAGAATGATGATGAATGCATCGGTGAAAAATATGCAAGAACCAAGCCACCCCTCCCCGCCCTCATCCGCCCATCAAGTCACATCGTAGCTTGTTGTTTGCTGTGCCACCTCACGTCACCCTCGGTGGTGGACATCACGAGTGCGTCACTACTCCTCCTAAAGAGTAAACGTTCAGATGCTGTGCTCCAACCCGCTCGCACCCCACCCTTCCACTGCTGCCTGCAGGACACACAGGGGCCCGTGGGTGGTAGAAACCATGTTGCGCAGATCGCGCGTTTTCCTGGGCAGCTTCTGGAAGCAGGTGTGCCCTTTTTTGCCCAACCATTGATTCGCCATCGGTGAATACCCACGCAACATCATTGGATGTTGGGTGGCGGGGTGGTATTTTACTCGCCAGCTGGCTTCTCATTTCAGCAGTTGATTTGGTGGCAACAAGATTCAAGAGATGCTTGCAGTATTGCTGGCGGGATTGAGGCAGTACCTCATGGAGGTTTTCGTCATCCGGCATATTTTCCGACACAGTTCGAGGGTTTTCACCTAAACCCCCCTTACGACTATTGTTTACCTACAGGTATTGTTTACATAAAATTATTTACATGTATTGTTTACATCCGATTATTATTTACGTGCAAATATTTTATTTTTCGGGGGGTTCAAAAATATTTCCAAGGTGCTCTGAGGAGTGAGACTTGGTGCCTCTGTCACCAAAGTGACCCCACCAGGATCCGCGCAGGTTCCAAACGTTCAAAAGAACGGGGTTTGGAAAGCCCGGTGAGGGGGTCCCGCCTGGGTGGGTGGTGTGGTGGGCTAGCTGCCTCCCAGTCACTGAATCAGACCAACATTTCATGGATGAATCTTGGCACCGATACCACCAAAATGACCCCACTACGATCCGCACGGAGTCCGAAAAGGACAATGGAAGTGGAAAATCGCGATTCCGCACAGGTTTCGAAAAAAAATGCTGAACTATGTAAACAGTACGTGCGTGTAAAATTATTTACACGTATTGTTTACAGTGAATATTATTCACAGCTATTATTTACATGCACATCTACTATTTACATGAAGCCAGGTAAACAATAGCTGTGACCCCCCTTTACTATGTTTTTTACCGACGACTGCCATCACAATTGCCTCCGTCATGTCACCACCCGGAGCGAAGAACCACCATGGCGGATTAAATTATTGCAAGCAATAATCACAGGCAATGCCGTGCTGCCATCCAGCTTGTCTGTCTCCCGATGGAATTGTCTTCCGAAAGAGTGAAGCCGAGGCGCGCCACACCACATCCCACCACAGCGAGGAGTCGACAGTGAAGGCGGTGGTGGTCCCATTGACCCCGCGAGACGTCGTGAGTCGACGACGCCAAAATGGAACCTCCAGTCGGTATGGCACCAAGGCAGAGACGGGTCGACTTGTTACCATTGGCCTGAGGGTGGCTGAGCTACCTGGACCATCGTCCGGAGGGTTGGCGAACGGTGAGTCTCTGCCAACGGTGAGATACTGCCAAATGGAACACCCCCTGGCTGGCTGTTGCTGATACAAATCTTGTTGTATTGATGCGTGTTGTGGGACATATGTCAGGTCTCGCTTGTTGGAACGCATCTTGCCGCAACCCTCACAAACACCCATCCTCACAGGATGGTGAATACTACAACGTGCGCCCGACGTCGATGTCTGAGATGCGTCTGAGCAAAGTGTGGGACACCGAGCGTGAGCACAACCTCGATGTATGGCAACGCTGTCATAAGGCACATCAATGTTCTTCTCCAGAGGGTATTTATAGAGCCCGGCCACGGTGGCCAGGCCTGAGATTAACCCGCACTGCATCCTCCAATCATCCGATTTGTATTTTGACTTCCTTGTGCGAATCCCCCATAATCTGGGTCATAGCACCTGCCACACCCCCCTGCATACACCCCTCCCCCCACACACACAGGTGCTCCGACAGCCCTATTTCGTGATGGTCAAAAAATAGAGCCGCATCTAGAGTCTGTCACCACTCTCGCTGCTGCTGCTGCTGCTGCCGCTATTGTGTGTGGTGGAGACAGTCTGTGCCATTCATGTGGACACCGCCTTGGTTGCGCCAGCAACTCCTGCCTGCCACTGGGCAGTGGCAGCCAGAACAGGTTGCAGGAGCAGGCGACGGCCGCTCGCCGGGCGGGGCTGAGGAGTCTTGCAGTGGCCTCCTCTGAGGCCAGTGCACTCTGATTGGGTGGGCCATTGGCCATGGTTGGGTGTGCAGATGCTAGAGCTGACGCGGTGCGAGCCATCCAATGTCTTCCGGATGGGGCTGCAAGTGCAGCACGGCCAGTGAAGCTTTCGCACAGGGCCTTCGCATCCGACTGAGGGGGGGGCGCGTGCCGCGTCTTAGTGGATGTCTCAGCACGGCTACAATGTCTCTGCGTCTGAGGGTGTTGCGGAAAGAACACATGATGCGGTCACGGTCAACGCTGCATCGCGCCAGAAAAAATACGCCACGAAAGAACACAGCCCAGATAAGGTTGCACATAATACAATGCCGAACTCACCCAACCCCCAATCCCAATCCCATTGCCCAATTTTGTTTTGTAACCTCAGGCAATGAAGGAAGGAATCGAACACGGAGCAGCAGCACCCTGCAGCAGGCAGTGTTTACCTACGGTGCCTGCTGTAAGAAGAGCTACATCTCACCTCCTTACAGGTCGAGGTGTGTGCGTGCCACCACAACCTCTCCAGAATACTTCATCCGTGCGCTGCAATGTGACTGATGTGTTTTGATTTTTTCCCCGGATTCATCACACAAACGACAGACACCATATTTTTTTTTGAGAGTTGTGCACAGGGTATAAGATAGACTTTTTTTCTGGCGCCGTTTTCCGGTTTTTCTGGTTTTGAAAATTTTTCGCGCGCGCCTTCGGCGCGCGCGACCCGCGCAAACCCTCCCAGAATCTGAGAGGGCCCGGTGCCTGCGCGCGTCCTGTCGTACTGAGGCTGCTTGGTGGGGCAGGCGCAGCAGCTGCTTTGAAAGTTTGGACTCTCGACCAAAAAACCGGTCTGGTGCAATGCTTTTACACAGGGGGGTCTGGGGGGCGGAGCCCCCCAGCCGCCGGAGGCCACGGTAGTGAACATCTGTTCACTACAGTCTGGATTCGCTTGTAAGTAGGAAGGCTTCGCTGTATCGCAGCCCGGCCAGCAGGAGATCACTGGTCCTTGAGGGTTCAACCTTCAGGGTGGAGGAGGACGGGGGAGCGACCACTCGTGACAGGTGTGCGTTGTGGGTGGAGTGGGTGCACGACAGAATGGCCAAAGGGTCCACGAGATCTCTGCACACATTCCGTTATCGAGGAGATGGGCACCTAGCTGTGACGACAGGCAACAAACAAATCTCATCTGTTAGTTGCCCCCAATAGGCTTGGCGACCTTCAAGACTGCTTGAAAGTCGTTCGTGTTCTCGTCTCAGCCCTCCAGACTGCAGTCTTAGACTCCCTCTTAGACATGGTGGCTGGAGTCCACCATGTGTGCACCTTCAAAACAGAAGAGACCTGCATGACGAGGTCACCACCCACCGGGCCATCCGCTAGGTCCATTTTTCTTCTCCGCTTCTCTGCCTTCTTTGGACTATTTGAGCTCTGTGCGGATCACGATGGGGTCACTTTCTATTTTTTTATGGCGTTTTTTCTGACTGTTTTACTGTCCCAAAGTCACAAGAAAAACCGCCAAAAATGAGACCGACCTTTTTTTTTTTCCAGAAAACCGGGAACCGGGAAACCCTGGTTTTGAAAACCGGAAAACCAGACCTATCTTATCCCCTGGTTGTGCAACAACGCAGGAAACTGTGCCAGTGCAGATCCTTGCAGAACTTCCCACACACTTCATGACAGGCGTGTGGGGTGTTCTCGCGATCGACGAATACCCTTCGGCTCTTCTATTGTTTCCCTTTCAGATTTGCAATAAAACACAGTTTTCGTTCGTTCTTCCACTTCACGTTCCCCCCCCTCCTCCCCGAAACCCCACCCACTCCCCACCCACAGGACACACCAGGGGTGGGATCAGCTCACCCACTGCAGGGCGTGTGTCCCCTGCCTGCCGAGGGGGGGGGAGGGAGGGGCTGGGGACCCCCTCCCTGTTTGCGCCCCACCTGTCACCAGCGCATCCCACCTGATGTGCGCTGTGCAGCCTCCTGCGGGCTCCCTTTGCGTGCCCCTTCGCCGCCCATGCCAGCCCCCGCTTGCGGTGCTGCTGCTGATTGCCGTGGCAGCCTTCGCCCCGCGTGTCTCCGCGCAGAGCATCAGCGTGACCCCCACGACCCTGACCACGACAGAGGGTGGGGGTGCCGCTACGTTTGCTGTGTCGCTGACTTCCGCACCGACAGGTGATGTGACGGTCACCGTTGCGTCGAGCAATCCTGCGGAGGTGTCGCTGGATAAGTCACAGCTGGTTTTCACAACGGGGAACTTTGGGGCAACGCAACAGGTTATTGCGTCAGGTGTGAGTGACAGCATTGACGACGGGGATCAGACATCCACCATCTCGACCACAGCAGCCAGCGCAGATGCGCAGTACAATGGGAAGACGGGGCCCGCAGTCACGGTGACAAACACTGACGATGACACTGCCGATATTTCCGTGGCAACGAGTGGCACCACCACCACCGAGAGTGGGACGACCCAGACAATTGATGTGAAGCTCACCAGTGAGCCCGCGGGGGGCAACACGGTGGCTATCGCATGCACCGTGTCAGATGCCACAGAGGGGGAGTGCAGCCCGACCTCTGTGACGTTCACCCAGACGAGTTGGAATGTGGCCCAGAAGATCACTGTCAGAGGCCCGAATGACAACATTGCTGATGGGAATGTGGCGTATATCCTGACCCTCACAGCGTCCAGCTCCGACCCGGCGTACAGCGGGAAGACCAAGACGGAGGGTTTCACCAACAACGATGACGATGCTGCGGGGTTCTCCTTCTTCCCTGCGGCAGGCACTGTGGGACTGACGACCCACGAAGATGGCTCAGGGAAGGTGTCCCTGAGGCTGCGCCTGACGTCAGAGCCGACCGACACTGTGACGGTGAATGTTCAGAGCAAGAATACGGCGGAGGGTGTGCTTGATGTTTCGTCTGTCCAGTTCCATCCGTCAGACTGGCAGTCGTTTAAGTCTGTCGTTGTGACGGGTGTTGACGACCAAATCGATGACGGGGATGTATCCTTCAACGTGGAGTTCACCTCGTCTGCGTCGAACGACGCCAACTATGTGAAGACGAGTGTCATCGAGACATTCTCGCTGACAAACATCGACGACGACACCGCCAGTATCACCCTCTCCCCAACCACATTCAACATCGAGGAGGCAAAGCCTGCGATTGAGGATCACAAGGTGACCATCAAGCTCAACACGCAGCCAACTGCAGACGTGACGGTGAACGTGGCATCCTCAGATGCATCCGAGGTGCTGGTGCATCGGGTCGGGGGCACCCCTGCGACCAACCTGCAGGTTGTGATCGCTGTGGCGAACTGGCAGACTGCGGAAACTGTTGTGATATCCGCTGTGGACGATGACGAGGATGACGGGGACCAGACCACATCGGTCACTGTGACCACTGCAAGCGGGGACTCCAAGTATACCACGACACTCACACCCCTCGTGGTGAAGAACATCGACGACGACACGGCAGGCATCGAGCTCTGCACCACTATCGTGCCGCTGTCCTCCCCATGCGCCTTCACCGCAGGCACTGTTGACGAGAGGGGTGCAAGCACACCGCTGTATATGCGGCTGCGCTCTCGACCTGCAAGCGTTGTCACCGCAACCCCCACCTCGAGCAACGCCGCAGAGGTGGTGGCTGCGCCCGTCCTGACGTTTGCCATCGGGGCGTGGAATGTGTTTCAAAAGGTGACGGTGACGGGGGTGGCGGACGGTTTGGATGATGGGGACCAGTCTGGCACCATCTCGTTCACCTTCGCCTCCTCCGATGCCCTGTATGCAGCGGTGTCCGCTCCAAACTTCTTGGTGACGGTGACTGACACGGATGTCGATGAGTGTGCCGCCACCTCCCCTAAGGCGTGCAATTATAAGTGTACCGACCCCAACATTGACGACCAGAGCCTGCTGGACTTCACATGCGAATGCCCTCCGCCGTCGAAGGGTGCCACCACGACGGGGAAGGACACCCTGTGCACCATTGAGGAGTGCGAGCTGTACGCCAGCACGTGCACCAACCACCTGCAGTCGTGCAGGGACCCCGACACCGGGTATCAAAGCACCGGGGATTGGGTGTGTCAGTGCGATGCCCCTGCGTCCGGGCCGGATGCTGTGGCAGGCCCGACTGCGTGCATCATGGATGAGTGTGCGTGGGGGAAGTGCGGTGCCTTCCAGCAGTGCAATGATATGAACATCAGCCAGCACAGCACAGGGGACTGGTTCTGCAACTGCACCACCGGGGTGGGGTGGGCCAACCAGAAGGGGGCTGTGTGCGTGCTTGATGAGTGCATTGCCAACATGTGTGACGACTTTCAGACGTGCACCGACCCTAACACTGACCCCGCCTCACTCCACGACTGGGAGTGCCAATGCAATGCGCCCTACGTCGGGAGGGCCACTGCATCACGGGCGCTGTGCGTGCTGGATGAGTGCACCCTGGCTAACAACACTGCTGTGTGCGCGGGGGTGCGGATGCAGGTGTGCCGCGACAACAACACCTCGCCCACAGCACGCGAAGACTGGGGGTGTGAGTGTGCAGACCCTGCATATGGCACCTCTGGCGTAGCCGGCCCTGGCACCTGCTTCTACAACGAGTGCGCCGCCAATGCGAACGTCTGCCTTGCAAATGTGCTGCGTGCCAACGGGGGCCACGCAGGCGGCAAGGGTGACGGCATTGGGCACGGCTACGCCCAGGCATGCATCGACCGCAACATCTCCACAGAGGCCTACTGGGACTGGGAGTGTGAGTGCACCGCCCCTGCCACAGGGACGTCTGTCGCGTCTGCTGCGAACTGCACCCTCAATGAATGCCACGTCGCAGCCAACAACGCCACATGCGTGCAGGCCAACCAGACCTGTGTGGACTCAAACACCGTGAACAGCGACCTCAGCTCAGCAGACGATTGGCACTGCGAGTGCCGCTTCCCCTCACGGGGGGCGATCACCCTGCGCAGCCCTGCCATATGCACACTGGATGAGTGCTGGTACCAGGGGTCGGTGTGCACCGCTGTGCAGCAGTCCTGCGTTGACACCGACGTGTCGACCACCAGCACAGACACGTGGGGGTGCAACTGCTCGACACCTTCTGTTGGCTTCAGCCTGGGCGGGCCTGCGGCCTGCACACTAGATGAGTGCGCCTTCCAAGGCGTGGTCTGCACCAACGTCGGGCAGGTCTGCAACGACACCAACACTAGCGCGCTGTCGCGGGGCGACTGGCAGTGCCTCTGCCCTGCCCCCTTGCAGGGTGTGATGACGGAGGGCACCGCTGTCTGCGTCATGGATGAGTGCGCCCCCCGCCCCTGCGGGGCCAACCAGACCTGCATTGACCCCGTCAAGACGGAGGAGTCGCGCAACGACTTCCTGTGCGAATGCACGTTCCCCCTCCTGGGGCCCACCGTCACTAACGGCCCCACCACCTGCCGCTCGGATGAGTGTGTGATGAACAACGCGACATGCACCGACAGGGGGCAGCGCTGTGTTGACCCTTCGGAGTCGGATGGCGACTGGGGGTGTGACTGCGTCGCACCCTACACAGGGGGGCGTGGGGCGCGGGCTGCGGCGATGTGCACATATGATGAGTGCACTGCAGGTGCCTCCGTGTGCGGCACCGACCAGGACTGCAGCGACACCAACACCAGCATCTCCAACACCTGGGTCTGCCAGTGCCGGACGCCCTACACAGGGGCCGACGGCATGCGTGCCCCTGCCTCGTGTGTTCTCGATGAGTGCAGCGTGGCTGCCACTCGCAAGGCGTGCGACGATGCTGCGCAGGACTGCGTTGATCCCAACACAGCCAAAGCGGGTGACTGGGCCTGCTGGTGCCGTGCACCGCTGCAGGGCACCGCCACCGCCGCTCCCGCCGTCTGCACGAAGAACGGGTGCGAGTCTGGCTCCTGCGGCACAACCCAGACCTGTGTGGTGGTGGGCACCCGGTGGCGGTGCGAGTGCCCACCGCCCTCGCGTGGGGTGCAGTACGGCGGCCCCGCCACCTGCATCATAGACAAGTGTACCCCCGAGCAGAAAGCGCTGTGTGCGCAGCACGGCCAGCAGTGCACTACACAGACGCAGGCGCAGTGGGCCTGCGTGTGCACCGCACCAGCCACAGGGGGGCCGCAGCCTGCCGGGCCTGCGGTGTGCAGCCTGGATGAGTGTGACGGCAACACGGTGTGTGCACAGGCAGGGCAGACCTGTGTGGATGACAAGATCCCTGGCAATCTGCGCAACTGGCAGTGCCAGTGCGGTGCCCCTGCGACAGGCAGTGCCACTGCGAATGTGGCGGTGTGTGCGCTGAACGAGTGTGCGGGTAACGCTGCGTGCGGCAATGAGGGGCAGCGGTGCGAGGACCCAACCCCCACAGCCGACAGGCAGGGTGACTGGCTGTGCCGCTGTGCCAACAGCAACAGGTCCAACACGGGCGGGCCTGTGGCGGACTGCCAGCTGAAGGGGGAGTGTGCGGACCCCGCGGTGCACAGCACATGCGAGTCGCTGGGACAGGTCTGCGAAGACAGCAACAGCGGCGCCACAGGGGATTGGCAGTGCGTGTGTGTCGGTGGGCTGACGGGCCGTGCCACTGCAGCATCGGCAGCCTGCGTCAACACGACCCTGCTCAACGCAGGGAAAAACGCCACGCCTCCCAACGACGACAGCGGTTTCGACTGGCTCTACGTCATCATCCCCCTAGCGCTGGTCGTCATCCTGGGTGCTCTGATTGCCTGTGTCTACCGCACGCAGCGCGACATCGACAACCCGCCACCGAGCGCGAGCAAGTCCCTCCCTGACTCACCCCAGAGTGCAAGCTCCACTGGCTACAAGCCGATGAACTCGGATATGGTATGATTTGATGATGTCTTTTATGTTCAACCAACTACCGGCCTCACCGTGGTGGTGATGGCATCAAAGGGAAGGTCCAGCAAGTGGCCGAACCGGGGGGTGAGTGGCCTGTGTGCGCCTGACAGAGCGCGTGTGATCTGATCTGGCCTCTTGCCAGACAACAGCGCCGGGTGATGTTTTCTATAGTTTTGTGTGTGTGACGCCCTCCCCGCCATAGTGTGCCTTGCGTGTTCTGCGTCACACCACCACGCACAGGGATCAACACCGACGAGCGTGGGCCGCAACCCTGTGTCCCGGCCTGCCCCCAGCGATGCCGGGGGTGCAAACCTCCACCCGGACAGTGGCAACCTCTACCGCACCGACCGCACCGGCCGCAAGGTGTCCATCGCAACCACACCCACTGAGGGGGGTGGCTACTCCCCGAAAGGTGCAGCCACACTCAAGGGTGCGCCTCTGCTGCCCACGGAGGCGATGCCAGTAGATGACGACTTAGAGCTCGGCCTCGGCCGTGGGGGTATGCTGGGTTGTTGGTTCTGCATGAAGCTGCATGCAGTTGGGGGATACGGCAAGCGGGTAGGGCATATCATCGGGTGCACATTTTAAACTGCTCGAATCGCTGTTGTGTTGTGTCTGTGCTGCGTTTCGCTCAAAAGAGCAATGCCCATGACACTGTGTGCCTTGGTGCCAAACTGTGCCAGTGCAACACCCCGCACATCCTGAATGACAAGGAAGGCCACTTTGCCTGCACTTTGAGAGTGAAACCCCAACCACCTGCCTACCCACCCACACCCTCCACAGGACCTGTCCGCTCCGAGATCATCCGTGCTTAGGCAGTGGCTTGACGGATCGCTCTCATTGTTCCACTGCTGATGCCGATTCCCCTTCAGGGCAAGGCACAGCTGTGTCGCGACTGGTCTTCTTCTCGACACAGCCAAGGCAGGTTCGCAGAGCTCGGGTTGGGGAGCAACCTTTGGTGGCCGCTTCAGAACAGGCAGATGCTTGGCACATCCCTTGTGCGCCTCTTGCCTCCATTGCCTCTTGGGCGTTCCTCAGAGGAACGCGATGGCGAAGCGCTCTTCCTCCACGAGAGATTGTTTTGCGTGCCACGGCAACCCCACACACATACCTGCGTACGCAGGAGGTGATTGGGCGAGGGGCCACATGCGGAGGCCGCACCCTACAACTGCCTGCAAAAACAAGCTCTCTCTGGGTGATCTTCGCTGGAGGATATTCACTGCCGAGGGCATTTGGCTCCATTTCCTCTATTCTGGTGGTGAGAAGCGCCGAAATGTGTTGGAAATTGGGAGCAGGGGGCGACAGCTCCCCCTCTTTCTCTCACTCTCAAAAAGATCTCAAGTGATTTTGTCAAAGGCTGCTTCCCCGAGGCTCCAGCTGACGGGAAACATGCCGCCTGTGTGTATCCCTGCCGCATGCGCCTGCAGGAGAGGGTGGTTCGGTTTGAGGAGGGCGGCGAGTCTCGGTTCATTTCCTACATCCGTGTTCATTTCTCAGTCATGCTTTCGCAACACCAACAACAACAAAACACTGCAGAACGAAAGAAAAGCGAAAATCAAAACAAAAGGGCCTCCCCTCTCGCCACCCCCCCCCCCGCAGTTGCCGGAGGCCCCCCCTCTCGCGTCTGTCGCTGTGTTCTCGTCTCTTTCCCACACAACTCCCTCCTGTCCCGTTCCCTTTCCAGCCCCCCAAGAATCGTTCCGCAGGACCCAGAACACCTTCCCCGTGTGCCGGGGGAGGTGCTTGTCTCCTGCGAGAATATCCGGAAACCGATCTGCGAAGGGTTTACACTGGGGGTCTTCGCTCTGGGTGTAAGCTGTGTCAGTTTGCCCCCCTTTAGGCGAGGCGACTCACTTCTCTGCATTTCTGAGCGAAGGCCCCGATGGGCACAGTTTTATTCCCTTGGGTTGTGTGCACCCCCACCCATGTATACGACCATACCGCCCCCCCCCCCCCCCCTGAAAATATCTGCAACAGTTTTTCCATCCAGTATCCGAGCACTGAGGGTAACCCTCGGTGTGTGCCTCTCTCTCTCCCTCCCACCCCCACCCCCTTCTCTCTTCTGCAGCAGAGTGAACACAACACACTTGTTGCATGCACCCCGATGTCTGTCCGTGGAGGGACGGAAATGTGTATATACTTCGCGCCCACCCCCAGGCCAGCAGCCTGCCATGCACTGCCAGGAGTTGGTCGCGACATGGCGGAACACCGTGGCGTGGTGCAATTGCTTATTGTGTCGTGCAGACGAGGAAAAGGGGTGCGAGGGTGTGAGGGGGGGTGTTGGTGACTATGCCGGTGCGGCTGTAAGGGGTTGTCTTGTGTGCTGTCACGCTTCCCCAGCGCTCACCCGGCAGCGTCTGCAAACCGGGAAAAATGGCCATCCCCATCCTCACCCATATCCCGCCTTAGTTAGATTGCTATTCCGTGCACGGTGGGGTGGTGCCGCACACGGCAGACCACACTTCTTTGGGAGGGGGGAGTTGGAGCGGGTGTGACGCCCCATCAGGGAGGGGTGTTTATCGTGTAAAGATGCTATGTGTTATTGTCCACAACCTCCACCCCGCCCCCCCCGCGCCCCCCCCCCTCCCAAGCCTCGGGATTCAGAGTGAAGGGAGGGCGGCTATGTGCCTTGCCTTTTTGATCCGCAAAACCTGTGCACCTTTGGTGTAGTCTGTAGCCTGCCACCTTCCTTACTTTCGGAAGGGTCTTATGGCATATGAGACATCTCCCGTTCTTCTGTTTCTGTCGCTCTCTCTCTCTCTATCTCTCTCTCGTATGCTTATAGTGTGAATATCCCCGAAACGAAAATACTCGCACCCCAAGGGTGTTGTCTACTTAACTACGCGGGCCCGCGGCCCGGTAGACTCCCCTTGTTTGAGAGAGGAGCTGCTCTGGTGGGGTGAGGGAAGTGACACAGGAGGAGGAGGAGGCGCAGGCGCCACACGGTCTGTAGCGCCCGGTGACGCGCTACGTGAGGAAGGAGGATTAAGGTAGGCCCGGAAGCCTGTAGGCGCGTGCGGTGACCGCGCACGGGCGGAGGAGGAAGAGGCACCAGAACGGGGCCTTTGGGGAAGGGCTGCGTCAACGGACACGCCGTCGGGAGGGGAGGTAGTAGGAGAAGGTGGGTCCGGATCAGCGGCGCCCACGTCAACGTCAGCGTTAGCGGTGGGGATCACGTGGTCGACCCTAGGCCTTTGGGCAGGCAGTGCCGGGGTGGAACCGGTATGCGCCTCTAAGGCGGTGCGCTTCAGCTGCGCCACGGCGGGGATGGATGGCCTGACGCCGTCGGGTGAGAGCCTCCTACGAGGCTGCATCAGGTGGCGGTGGGGTGAGCCCGGGGAGCACACGGTATGGGCCAGCCTCTTCAGGATAACTGGAGGGGTGGCGGGCTCGGGAGTAGCGGGACACGGGGTCGCTTCAGGGGAGGGCTGAGGCGCAGGCACACGGGGTGGCGTGGTGGAGGGAAGATCCCCCACGGTAGGCGCAGTCGCCTCTGGGAAGGGCGGGGTTGGCGGCACATGGGGCGGCGGGGTGGGGGCGTCTGCCTCCACAGGCGTCGCAGGGGCGGGAGGGGCGTGGTGGCCCTTCTTGCAGCAAGCGGTGGGGCGTCTGTCATCCATCTCAGGCAGAGAGGCGCAGACCCCGCAGGGGGGCAGGTCATGGTCGCGGCAGCCGTGGTGGCCACGCTTGCAGCACATGTTGGAGGAGCTGCAGGTGCCGCAGCGGAGCAGCCGGTGCGTGCTGCAGAACTGCACGGGCAGTCCGTCATCCTGGCGGTGGTGGGCCCGGCAGCAGTCTTCCATTCGCAGGGTTCGGTTGTGCCCCGCCGCGTCGCAGTCATGGCACTTGGGCTTGGAGTGGGCCCTGCAGACGTTGCGAGCCAGCACCTCCGAACGGGGGGCATAGCGCTCAGCGCCGCACGGCGCCGACCTCGGGCTGACCGTGTCGAGGGGGTCACGGGTGGGGGCTACGGGAGTAGGGTCCCACTGTTCGCTTCGCGTGTCCCGGTCGGGCACCTCGGTATACGACGGGGTAAGGTCCAGGCCCCACGACTTGCTCGAGGCCCAGTGGATCGCGCGGGGAATCTGCTCGATCAGGATACGGGTGGTGAGCCCGTGGCAGGCAAAGCGGGGGCGCGGCTCAAGACCGCCCCAGACTTCCTTCACCCCCACCGCGCGGAGGCAGTAGACACGCGAGACAAACGCGCCAGGCAGGGGCGCGCGGAGGTTAACTGCTTCACACTGGGAGACAAGGTATTTCAACATCTGCCCCATCATGCGTCCACGCATGTTGAGTGGGGCGGGCTGGGTTCCTGCCGGGGCGCCAGTAGCGATCGGGCAGACGTCGAGCCCGGAGAAGACCTCGAAGTCGATGGCGAGCTCGCAGAAGGAGACGGACCCCTCCCTCGTCCAGGTGAGACGACCGAGCCAGGCCCGCAGGGCACGCATGATGCACTCTCCGTGAGTCCAGCGGGGTGGGTTGTCCGGCAGTGAGGCCAGGTCGGACTGATGGGGCGCAGCGGGTCGCGCTAGCGCTGCGTCCCACGCGCAAACAGTTGGGGATACCCCGAGGCGCTCACGTTCCAGCACATCTCTGCGGGCGACTATCGTGCTCATTAGGTGGTGCAGGTCCTTCGCCCGCACCGTACCGGATAGGGGTTTCGGTATGATGCCCCAGTTGGCTAGGCAGGGCGGCCATGAGAGGCGCTCCTCACAGAGACCCGCGTACCGCTCCCGGGCACGGACGTCGTTGTGGGCAGGGCATTCCCAGAAGAGATGCGTGACGGTTTCGGGGGAGCCCGTATCGCAATTCCGGCAGAGGCGGTCGCTACCCGGCTCCGGCTGTGTTGCTGTGAGGGGTAGGGGCACCTCACCCGAGTCGTCGAGGACATCGAACTCGGACGGGGCTGAGCTCGACGAGTCGTCGTCATCATCGGTGTCACCGGCAGCGTCGCCGTCCGCGGGTGCTGTGGCGTGGTCGGCAGCGGTCACAGGAGGTGGAGTAGGAGCGGTCGAGCGCTCGGCCTCCGGCCCGTCAGGCGCGGAGTCCGTCGCAGCCCCAAGCTTATTGCGTCCCCAGCGGTCTGCCAGGAACACGCCCCCAACAATAATGCAGCGCATCGCAGCGGCGAGCACAGGATCCCCACATGATTGCCAGAAGTCGTTTGTCAGCACGGTGTCAACGCCGTCCTCCACACCGCCGAAGGAGGGTCTGGAGATAGCAAGCCTTCGCCAGATGTTGTGACGCAGCGCCTCGCGTAGCACATGGTTCCGTGCCGCCACTTCGAGTGAAAGCAGTGGTTCGGAACCTCCTGGAGCAGATATGAGGGAAACATCATCGCCGCAGGTGAGGGAGGCCGGCGGCAGTCCTTTTTTGAGCGCAAGCCCGATAGGCCCGAGGGGGACGTCGATGCGTGTTTTTTGCGCATACATGGCCCGAATGCGGTTGAATCGCGGGATCAATTCTGGTAGGCGGCGGCAGGAGTCTAGAAGTAGGAGCAGCATGCGATACGGCACTATGATTCCTGGGTGAAGGAGGTGTCCCTTCGAGGCAATGGAGAGGGCCGCTGCGGTGCTGCGGGAGGGATGGCGGTCACCGTATAGGCAGTTTGAGGCTCGGGTCTCTAGGTCGCGGAGGACCCGGTGGTCAATGGGCGCATACCAGCCACCGAAGATCGCTCGGGGCATGACTGCGCCAGCAATCAGGCCGTGTCGCTGCTCAAAGGTCGCAGGCGAGCTGCCCAGGCGGCGTAAGGGGGCATGCGCTTTACTCGCCCGTCCGTCGTCGCCGCGGTCTATGAACGCTGGTGACACACAGACGCGCACGCCTAGTGCAGGTGAGGCGGTTTTGGTGGGGAAGGTGGCCCCATTTACAGCGATGGTGCCGACATATCGAGGGCGTGCGCCAGAGGAGGGGTCCACGCGATGCACGCCCATGGCAATGGTCTTCTTTTCGTTTAGGCGCATTCCCGTTATTGCGCAGAACTCGCCCGTGATGTCCGCGCCACGTTGTGTCAGCGCCTCAGAGACACGCGAGATGATAGTGGCGTCATCCGCGTACGATATGCTGAGGGCCCCCCCGCTCTCTTCCTGGATCGCTTTCACCAGGACGGAGAGCAGCGCGTTGATGAGGACGACCGACAATGGGCAGCCCTGAAGAATTCCGTTCGTCACATCGAACTCCCCCCCCACTCCGAGTGGGGTCTTGAAGCGACGGCGGAGGCGCGAGTACATCGCTTCCAGCGGCCGGAGGATGCGCTCGTGCAGCCCCATTGCACGCGCCAGCTCCAGGACTAAGCGCTGGGGTACCCTGTCGAAACATTTCGAGAAGTCGAGCGCCAGGAGGTAGATCGAGGTGTCCTTGTCCAGGAGCGTTTCCTCAATCTGGGTCGTGAGGTCCATCAGCGCGTCGTCGGCGCGGTGGCCGGGGCGGAAGCCGTGTTGAGAGGGGTCAATCCAGCCCTCCTGCCATACGACAACATCCTGCAGACGGCGGCAGGCCCATATGCGGTACACCAGGCTCGTGACCGTGATGGGCCGAAGTCCGAGCGGGTCGCCAGCGTATTCGCCCTTGGGGATGAGCGTCACCAGTGCGGTTCTCAGCGCCTCGGGCCAAGAGCCGGTACGCTCGATGCTGTTGAAGAGGGCTGCAAACCCATCCATTAGCCCCACCGGCAGAAGTGCAACCTCTTCCAGTCTCCAGCCGTCGACGCCGCAGGTGCCCGACTTGGACTTCGCTAGCTTCATCTGTGCCAGCGCGATGAGGTCTGACCCCGTGATGTCGGATATAGTCATCGGAGTGTGGTGTACGTATTTCCCGAAGCGCTCCATGAACGGCGCAAATTCGGGTTCCCCAACGCGATCAGGGTACAGCCGCAGGATGCTGTCCCAGGCTCCTTGCAGGATGCTGTCCATCTCAGCGAGGTTGGCGGTGAAGGTCCCGTCCGGTCGCCGCACCGTGTCGGCAGTGCTGGGCGTCTCTCCCTTCAGCATCGCCACGACACTCTTCGCATCCTCACGGCAACGTCTCCGGAAGTCGTCGCGGAGCAGGCCTCGGCGCTGGTGCACCACCTCAGAGAGAATCCGTCGGCACTCCGCGCGCGTCCCGTGGAGGAGGCGTTGGAGCACCGCAAGGGGCGGGGTACCGTCGCGCCGGCCGCCAGCCGGCACATCCTGGTTGGTGGGCAGCTCACATACCAGTGTTCTGCACTTCTCCCAGCAGCGTGAAACATCGTATGGCAGCAGGCCGTTGCCAAGACGCATGCGGGCGCCCACCAACTCCTCTAGGCGTCGGATGGCAGCGCGCAGTTTCAGCTCACGGCAGGACGCGGCTCCCAGCCCATCCGGTGCCCGTGATTCCCTCGCACACAGGCGGACCTTCCGTGGCTCGCGTACATCCCCACGGCCGATGTAGGCGCGGGAGGCACCAGCTGAAAGTCCCGCCAATTGCACGAGGTAGGTCTCGCACGCTTCGCAGAGCAGTTTCCAGGCATTGTCAAGGTCGCCCCGCCGCAGGGCTCCCTCGAACCCCGAGAGGGATGGAGTAGGAGGGGGCGCGGTGGTATCCCCGGGGGGGGCCCGAGGAACGCGGATTTGCTTGGGGACCCTGTATTTGAGGCACGTCTGGTCGAAGACCTGAACGTCGAGAGTCATCGTCACGCAGAGGTGGTTCGGCACTCCCACGTCCCGAACATCGCACGCCGTAAGGGCCTGCGCTGCGATCGGGTTCAGCAGCGCGTAGTCGATACGTGTCCCCTCGCATGTAGTGGAGGTGAAGGTTGAAGGGGGCGTGGTGCCGGTGGCCTGTGCGGCCAGTGCCGCAGCATCGGCCCAGTAGTTGTCCAGTGCATGTGCGAGGGTGGGCGACGCATCCCTGTCGGTGTTGAGGTCGCCCATCACCACTACCGGCACGTCGCCCAAGCATCTGCCGTAGTCTAGCAGCACCGCATGCAGGAGTCGCTCCCGTTCGGCGAAGGTTTTCCCAGACTTGCGCCGCTTCTGACCCGACGGGGCGTACACGCATAGGACGTGCAGGAAGGAGCTACCATCTCCGATTGCCACCTTTGCGTGTACAAAACGGCCATCGCTTGCAAAACGTTCCAGTGTCGTGGGGGTGGAGAGGCGCACGAGCGGGGCGGGCTTCCGCGCAAGGATGCCGACTCCGCCTTTGGTGCCTTTCACAAGGTTGCCTTTAACGCCGTCGCGGGGTGCACCCCAAGCCGTGGACCATATCCGCTCCTGGGAAAGGTGCGTCGATACCTCTTCCTGCATGTGCTTGGTCAGGGCAGTTTCTTGTAGACAGACGATGTCGGCAGGGATCAGCGTGATCTTCTCGAGGTGAGGAAGCAGCGCCGTCACATTCACGGAAGCCAGGGTGATAGCGGGGCCTGGGTTCGTCTCGATGTCCCCGTGCGTGGGGAGGCGCAGATACGCAGCATCTGCGAGTCGCTTATCCCGGGTGGGAAGTCACTTGTGCAGGTTTGCACAGCTCGCGCATGCCACCTGATTGCATCCCTCGCAGCTTTTCAGCGTGTACTGCCTGCCCACGACCGCTTCGCACAGCTGGCAGCGGGTGTTCATTGTGGCCTTGTACCCGACGCCCCATTGGTGAATGTGGATGCTCACATTCCTCTTGCGGATCGGGGAGACGTAGTCCATCGCGTCGGACACCGCAGAGCTGATGCGCTCCCCCCAGCCCTTCGACGAAGGCTGCCCCAGCATCTCGTCGATGTCGTCCTCCTCTTCGGCCCCGTCGCCCCCGGAGACCACCCGACGCCGCTTGCCGTTGGCGTTCGCACGCGGGGCACCGTCCTCCCCGTCAGCTGAGAGCATGTCGGCGGAGCTCTCGTCGTCAACGTCGTCGCCCCCGCCGGCGGCAGGAGGAGGGGCCGCGGTCTCATCTGCGGCGGGTTCAGCCTGGGCCGCGGCTGGCGGTGCCTGTGGAGGCGGCGGGGGGTCCTGCGGAGGGGCCTGCGGGGAGACCTGCGGGGGGGCGATAGGTGTCGTCGGTGGGGATGACACGTAGCGCTCCGGCAGCTTCACCTTGGCCGGGGGGCCAGCCGCGGGCGCGGGCTTGAACCGCCGCACATCCTGCGGGGGGGCGTCCTCTTTCGCCCATTCCCTCACCCAGAGGGAGGGGCGGCCCGCCCTCGTTATACAACTAAAGGGGGGGGGTGTTGGCGCCGTTACGACGAGCACGCGCTGTCCGCTTTTAGCGCGCGAGTTTATCACACTCGCGTTCCAGCCATTTCCCGCCCGCCGCAAGTCGAACAGGATGTCGTCGGCGTGCTCTTGCCCACGGGCCCCGGATACCACCCATTTCATGAGGGGGTCACGAGCCGGTTCAGCTTTATCTCCGAGGTTGGCGCGCACCGCCTCAGCCTGCTGGGGTGTCGCCACGCGAACCGACAGTGTCCTCACGCCGTACACCAGACCGAGCGCAGCGGGTCCCAGCCCCTTCGCGGCGGCGCGTGCCTCCGACAGTGTTGTACCCTTGCAGAGGGGAATCGCCGCGTACGGCTCGCGGCCGCCGGCAAATTGCAGCTCCTTCCAGAAACAGCCTCCTGCCCCCGACGCCTGAAGGAGGCTGGTGACAGCCTCCCGTGGCACACGCACCATCGCGTCCACCCGGCCCTTGCGCCACTGTGGCCGCCACACCTGCTCCGGCCGCACCCGCACCTTGCCGGCGTCGCTCGCCGCCCGCCGCGCCAGCCCCTGCAGGACCGTCAGGCTGTCGGTGCCCGTCGTCAGCGCGGTCCACGTGTCCTTCGACGTGTGAGCCGCGGCCACGCAGAAGACGAGCACCCTCGTCCGCTCCTCCCCCCGTGGGACGGCGTCGACATGGGCAACGCCCAGCACGCCGTCGCTTCCCGCCGGCACCCCGCTGTTAAAGGGGATGTTCCCCGCCGTCGCCACCCACAGCGGGCGCACCATCCCACCCACCAGGGTGAGCATCTCCTCCGACGCGCCGGCGAAGCGTGTCCCGCAGATCACAGCATAGGCACGCTGCGAGTCCTCCGCTACCGCTGCCTGCGCGAGTTCAAGCAGCTCCTTCGC